>SSNS01000403.1:547835-560682 GCA_006937985.1 Aphyosemion australe | reverse complement strand
TGTCTGTGGGCATGACTCCTCTGTCAGTCAGTGTGTTTACATGAACATGTAAGTCGATCTACGGCAATAAGCAGAGTGGGAGCCTTTATTCTAGTTTTTTAAGTTTGTTACAAAACTGAACTCTTGAATGACGTTTATTCCACTCCGCTACAGTAGGTGGCAACATGCACCCTTTCCTGTTGGTATTCTTCCAGTTAGCTTATAGCAACACAAATAGTGAACAAATGCTGGCAGGAGTGAAGCAGACAAAGTTAAAACAGATGTGGACAATGGCTGAAGGAAAGGACGACAACAACGCTGCTGCACAGCTTATTTGGTATGAATTGTACTGTTTGATGCTGTTACATTGAGGTGATGATATTATCAGAAGACCACTTCCGTGGAGCCAGTCACAGCTCGACTGAGCTGTTTACATGCAGAGGAATTCAGTTTCTAACCGCTTCAGTTCGATTAGAACCAACCAGACTAACACGGTTACTAGTGCTGGGTAGTGTGGACAATTTCCTAAATCGATTCGATATCGATTCATAAGGCTCTGAATCGATTAATCACGATTAGATTCAATTCAGTCTGGTCTTCATTATTCATTGTCGCTACTGAGTGTTTCTCTTGATATGTGCATTTAGCGTCTTTTTGACGTTCGTTTCATTTAGTAGCTTATTGTTGGAATTGGGTGTTGCTGAGGTAGAAAACAAAGTTTTTATTGTTTAAATGAGCTTCTTCCCGTTAAGTAGATGTGCAGTTTATATATATTGGTACACATTAAGCATGTTTTTGGAATTCATTTGTACCTGGAAGTGCCTGCAGATCCAGTCCCAGGTCAGTCTGGTTCAAGGTGAAAAAACGATCTTATGCCTATTGAATCGATTTTGCAAAATTTATATGAAATTGATCCAAAATCAATTAAATCTATTTTTTTAAATGGTAAATGGCCTGTATTTGTATAGCGCCTTCTTAGGGTTCTACAACCCCCCAAGGCGCTTCACAACACAATCAGTCATCCACCCATTCACACACACACTGGTGGGGATGAGCTACAATGTAGGCACAGCCGCCCTGGGGCGCACTGACAGAGGACGAGGCCTGCCGTACACTGGCGCCACCAGTCCCTCCGACCACCACCAGCAGGCAAGGCGGGTTAAGGGTCTTGCCCAAGGACACAACAGCAGCATTCTATGGGGGGAGCCGGGATCAAACCTGCAACCTTCCGATTACTAGACAACCCGCTCTACCTCCTGAGCTACTGCTGCCCAGCCCTTTTTACCCAGCCCTAGCGTTTACATGCATTTTAAAAGTCTGACTTTAGTGAAACTAAGCAATAGTTTGGTTTTCTGATGCAGCATGTAAACGTGTGATATGAGTCTAACAAAGATCATCCAAGGGAAACTACAACAGGAATAACAATACCTGAAATTATCTCCTCTCACCTGCCATAGTTGAAATGCCGAGAACCACGCCGATGGACAACTCGATCTGTGTGCCCTGGAAAACATGCATGCACACAAGCAGACACACACACACACACACACACACACACACACACACACACACACACACACACACACACACCTGGTTTAAAATATACATTTTTATGTTCATCTGTGCACAGCTGCAACATATCAGTTATGTTCAGAAAGTCCCCAAAGTACCAAGAGATTTAATTAAAGTTCTTTATCCTCCGACTGCTATTTTTGTAAATCTAATAACTCTGTTATGTATTTCCTGATTACTCTGTATGAAGCTGACACTTACAGCAACAATCATGATGCAGTTGTCCAGGAACCCAAATCCAACAAAAGGGATCGCATTGTGCAGCAGAACTGTAAACAAAAATAAAACATTAGACAAGCAGGCAACAGCTGACAGAAGTAGCTCTCTATGAAGGTCCTAAACATGTTATCAGTTTATTTGTTATAAAAAAGTAAATGTCATGATAAATATTCCAGCTGCAGTTCTGTTTCCTTTTGTTTTATCTGTTGTTGTAGTTCAGTTAAAACTGGATTAAGAGAAGTCACCTGCAGAAATGTTCCTGCTGAAATCATGAAACTGCAAAGCTCCAGTTCAGCTTCAACGCTTGTGATGGTTTAGACCTAAAAATGTAAGGTGAAATTGAACAAGAGCACTGTGGCTGTGAGCAGAGTCCTGAAATAACCTCAGGGTTCAGAAGATCGTCTGAAGAGAAATAAAAAATAGGATCTGGAGCAAAAGGGTGAAATTCATCTTGAATTGTTGCACATTATGTACTACAGATAAGACACAGAAGAGTTATTTTGTTGTGTTGGAGGGGAATCCATCATTAAAACATTATGCTATTGTTACAGATATTCTTGGTTTAGCCAACTTAAGTTTTTCTCTTTATGACTGAATAGATTTTATTTGGATTGTGACCTTTCTTCTAATCCCACCATCAGACTGAGGGGAAAGAAGATCCAGTTCCTTCTAGCATGCTAGCTAGCTGTTTTCTGTAGCAGGGGCCTGTCGGCCAGCGCCCTCAGAGGCACTAAATTTATGGATGCTGATTGGCCCAAAATTCACCAGTTCTCCATAGCAATCAAATGTGATTGGCTGTTAAGCTGCAGCTCAGGGGCGCTTTTCCAGTGCCTCAGGAGTGAAATTAGTGAGTCTGTTGGAGGAAATTCCCTGTTTAATGAGAGAAAACTGGCCAAAATGATGAGTAAATAATTCAGATTGCATGTAGGCACACACAATTAAATAAAACTGACGCATATATAGTAAATATATATTGTAGTTTTATTACTTTTTACATTTTTTTTATTCCTTCAAGTCAGGAAAGGCAGCGCCCTATGGACGAGCCGCCACTGTTCATGTTGCCCAAGTCTGTGTGGGACTTCCTCTGTGGACACTGAAAAACTCTAAACTTGGACTAAAACGGGAGGGTGGACAAAATTGACCTCTATCGGCACAAGACTTCGCTAATCTGGCAGACCGAGACTGAGGAGAGTTTAAATAACGCAGCACACAGGTGAGACAGGACGGCTCAGGTTGATGACTAATATGGATTAGAGAAGAGTGAATATCTGGGGAACTGAGGGGAAAAAACAGCTGATGATGACTTATAAATTCAACATTCTCATAACCGACTCAGTTCAGATCCTCCAACGTTCAGAAACGAGTCTACAAGCAGCAGCTCTAAAAGTCCATTTCTGTAGCATCAATCAACATTTTCTCATTTAGACTAGCAGATGCTTCACCACTCAGACAGATTTCATATTTATATTCCAGATCCTCGTCTAGTCATTTGTTTTTCAGATTGTGACACACTGGCTGTGTCCAAATTCCAAGAATGCTCAGAATGCGGTCTTGAAATGCGTTCTTCAATGCAGCAGGAGCGCAGCAGTACAACTTTAAATGAGAGCTTATTAAAATCTGACTGAACAAAAGGTAAAAGCCTGAAGTTGTTGTGTTTTTATGCGCTTCCTCTTTTCATTAGACCTGTAATGTGTTTTTGTATTCTTGTTCTTAATTACAGTTCATAAAATTGGTAAATCAAAAATCATAAAATAACCAAGGAAAAAGTTTAAAATGTGCGAGCTCCATTTCTGCAGCTTCTTCTTAGTGCAGTAGCAGTTGCTAGGTGACAGGAGGACATCCGCCGAAGTAGGGGCGGGACTATTATTTAAGGATAGACTGTCCACACTCACAGCCGTTAACGTCACGGAACACGGAATGTCACGGAAGAACACGGAAGAACACGTTCTCCTGAGACCAATGAGGACGGGTACTCATGAGCATGCAATCCCTGGATTTGGACACAGCCACTGACACTTTATGGATTTGTGTCCCACAGACACATAAAAACAGCTGATCAGACATTGGCTTCCATGGCCTTCTGGTTCTCCTGTATGTGTTGAGTGAGGAAACATAAAGCAACCATCCTGACAGTTGGTTTAATAAAGCTGATTCGTGTTTCACACAACAGCTGACAAAGCTTCAAACTTTGATGTTGCTGCAATGTTGGAAGTTTGAAAAACTGGACGCTTCGTGCAAATAGTCATAAAGATTTGTTTCAGGAATTCTTCTTGCATTAGAAATGGGTAGGGGTGGGGGCTGTTTATCAGAGTAAGACAACACATTTATTCAGAGAGAGGAAGAGTGATGACTCAATCATTCTTCCTCTGCAGAAAACTTCATCTATTGTTCAAAAACGACTGAGTTTAAACATCACTTTTCCTTCTTGGTCGTCGTTAGAAACAGCCTTAAAGCTGTGGGTCTGCTGGATGGGAGTCAATCGTCTACTGGAGAGAACAAATCAACTATCTGTGTCTGCTTCATCTGAGCCTAAAGACCATCCTGTCTCCATCTGATGTTGGCTGGGAATGAACCAGTACAGGAAACAAGGAGGAACCAGAACTATCCCCACAGTAAATAAAACCATCTGATTATCTTTGTTACAGCAGCTAATATTAAAATAATTAAATTGTTACTGATCTGTTGTCTTTATGTGCAGAACCAGATCCCATAAATCAAGTAACAATACTGGATATGTTACCAGTGGATCAACTGAGCACTATGTGGCTCAGTAATTCCATTTTATCAGCTAAGTGAAAGATGTTGAGCCATAACTCCATGTACTCATTCTGAAGTAAAGGTCTTACCATATCTTAACTGGGCTGCAGTGGGAGGTGCAATTTCCAGCTGCCCTGGAAAACAAAGAGAAAAGAATTAGTAAAAGTCCTCTCTACAAATAAAAAAACAGACATTTTTAAAATGACAAAGCTAGGGTTGTAACGATGCTTCGAAAATCGATTTAAAATCGGTGCAAACTAGTTTAAATATCCATCGTTGTAGAAAGAAAAGAAAATCAATTCACTGCCAGAGATGTCCGAAAGACTAAAGCGGAACTAATATTCCGCCGGACGGAACTAATGTTTGGTTCCGTGTTTCAGGCCGTGCATGGTTTTATGACGGACGTGTTTCCGGTTTAGCGCCGGTTGTGCGTCACGGATATAAAACTAAGTAAAACGAGACGAATAATCAGGTTATATTCGTGCTTACTAAGGTGTTTACATGTTTAGTTACCCATCAGCTGCATTTGTTGTAATTCTTTAGCGTGCTAATATAGTATTTAACGATCGTCATTTGCCGCTAATGCTAAAGCTAGCCCATGAGTGCCGTGACGCACATGCTAAGCTGCTAACATACCTTCAGTAAACCACAACTACACACATGTAACTTGTTCCTGTTAAATAAGCCTGCTGTTCAAGTTCACTGTTAATAAACGCGCTGAGAAAACTTCTGGTTCTCTGACCGGAACCTACCATCCAAATTGGCCGCCTCAACCAGTCGGTATATCCTTTTATTAGTGTAGTGCTACTACAAGAGACATAAATGCAGATGGCATTCAAAATAAATGAAACCTTTTTTGAGCATAAAAAGACTTGTGATCATTTCCATATCATCTATAATTACCGCTATTACTTTGTTCAATGGTAAGTTTGTTAGTAAGACAATAGAAAGTTACAATTTGAAACAAGGACTAAAGGGCAATTGTAAAAAAGAATTTATTTTGCCATAAAATAACTGAAATTCATTTTGTTGTGAAAAATCGTAAAAAATCGGAATCGTGAACTTATAATCGGCAATCGAATCGAATCGTGAATTGAGTGAATCGTTACATCCCTAGACAAAGCACATAAATATGACCTGTTAAGATGGGAAACAAGCAGACTGAGATGGGGAAGCAGCTTGTTGTTTTTGGGCATTTCTGCCAAAAAGAATCATGGACGAGAATAAAAGCGGCATCAGAAAATACTAATTGTGCTTCCAGCGAGACCTCAGAGGAGACGTGTTGGCACAACGATCATCTGTAGAGTGTCTGTGGTGGCAAACACAAACTGGGGAGGAGACAGGAATGTGTCTTCTGATAAATGACATCTAATAGTTTTTGTATGATCATGGGACAATAACATTTAATATAAACTGAAGATGAAGTCCCATTATCTAGTTCAAAAGACACAAGGTGGGGTTTCCTTCACAGGTTCTGCTAAATTAGATTGCAGGAGCACGAGGTCAGAGGAAATCCACATGATGGTGTCTGTTCACTCAGCTCCAGGTGGTTTTTCACCACCGCAGGATAAAGTCAGCCTGCAGGAGATTTCATCTGATGATGAAGGTAAATTAACTCACACACACACACCTTCATATATGATCTAATGAGAGCAAATAGGAGGAAAACTGTTACTACTGACTCTGGGAAATAAAATGTGACACACAGGTGGCCAATTACAGGAAATACCATCAGGTGTGAGAACTGGTGACACAAATCCTTTCAGTGACTGCAGCAGCTGCCCTAGATCTGATCTACCTTCTTCTTACTTCCATTTCTTCTGCTTCCTCTCCTCTCCAGACTCAGGAGGAGTCAGATTACAAAGCTCGTCCTACCCGCCCAGCTCAGAAAACTGAAAACCCTTTTACTGAACATGCTTCAGTACGTTCATCATCATTTGTTCAGATGCCAAAGCTCATCTCTCGATGCCTCGTGCTTCTGCAAAATGAAACCTTGTTCATTCACGTTCCCCCTTTCAGCATTTTTACAGCTATTATCTTCTGCTACATGATTTGGAAAATTCTCACAGCTCCACGAGCATAAATTATCCCATTAGAAGAGAGGGACATACGGGCAGGAATGAAGATCATTTCCACACAGAGGAAGGAGTGTTTGCTAACAGAAACCATCTTCAACCTGTTACTGCTCATTCTGGGGTTGATAAAGCATTAAATGAACAGCTCACATAAATCCACCTGTTCTATCAGAGATATGTCAGAAAAGCTTATTTATCATCTCCACAACTTTCTCACTTTCTCATGCATTATCAAGCATATAATAATGATAATAATGATACCTCGGTTCCACTATCAATGACAACCTGTCCGTAGATGATGACATCAGCAGACACATTGGCTAGTCAGCAATAACAGACCAGTAGAATCTGGGGAACCCAAAACTGACCATTCCAACCAATGGACATCTTCCACATGCAATGTCTTTGCCGCATTCTTTGCTTCAGCTGTAAAGACCAAGAGCCCAACAACCAGGCTCTTTCCTGCACAGACCTCCCCACCATGCATACGCTGCTCCAACAATGCAAACTGCACTGGCTTGGCCACGTGAAACGCATGGAAGATGGTTGGATTCCCAAAGAAATCCTCTATGAATCTGTAGCTCGTAAGAGACCCACTCCGGTACTTGCAGTGGTTTAACAAGCAGTCTGTGAAATCACAGTCACATTCTGGCTCAGTTTCTGAGAGCTCCTGAAGATAAAATCCAAGCATTTCTGCAGATTTCTTTCAAGAAGACTGGACAGGAATCCTGTTCCTCTTGTAGACAAAATTACATTCTTGAGTTCAAGACGTTATTTAAGTGCTGACAGATAAGAAAGAAATCACTTCTTCACATCTGTGGAGATTAAACTCCCTGCTAGCTACACAGAGACTGGGCGTTAGTGTTTACAGTCCAGGGTAGGAGGGAGCTGGACTAGAGACTACCTGGATGGGGAGGAGTGGGGCATACTGATACAACCAAGCCCCATCCAGGCTTTTGCAGTTGCTGGGCAGACAGCAGACGATTTGCAGCTGCGATAGGGAAACGTATGCATGGAGCCAAAAACTGCTTTAGGGGTGTTTTTCATGAGGAAATAACAGTATGACATGGTCAAAAGTTCCAAAATGTGGATTTTGCATGATTTAGGACCTTTAACACATCAACATAGAGACCTGGGAAGACAACTAAGTTAAATGTCTAGTGCCTGATCTAAAACTCATTTAAAAGTAAGGTTAGGTAATCAAACATCGATTGGAACCAGGACTAATTGTCAGTTTTTCCAGGAATCGTTAATTTTTTTTAAATTTTCATTTCTAGTTCTGATTCCCAGTCCATCAACCGGAAGAAGATGCTGCCAAATACCAACGAAGAAGAATCCGCTGGAAGTCTTTGTGTTACCGTGCGATCGTGGAAAATGTGCAAAGGTGTTCTAAAGTGTGGCTTCGACCGTGGATCAAAATCCACGGAGGCGAGAGACAAGGAAAACATATACACACAGGCACATGGCGATATATTGAGGCTGGAAAAATTAGAGTTAATTTTCATCTATCGTACGATTAATTGACTTATTGATTATCGTCCCAGCCCTATGGAGGGACTATGTTTCTCAGCTGGCCAGGGAAGGCCTTGGGATTCCCCTGGAGTTGCTGACCCAAGTAGCTGGGGAGAGGGAAGTCTGGGCCTTTCTGCTTAGGCTGCTTCCACCATGACCTGACTCTGGATAAACGAATGAAAATGGATGGATGGATAGAAATAAAATAAACCTATTAATAATACTTAAACTGGGATTGATTTTTGCTTTTCTACACTATTTAGACTGTTGACAGCTTTAATATTTTAAATCTGTTAAATGTAGCTGCTATCAGTAACAATCTAAGTTTCAGCTTCCCTTTTGACTGAATCGTTTGCATGTTGGTGTTGATGTGTCAAGCCTGGGACACACAGGAGACAGACGCGCTGCGCCACGGAAGCGCCGCGGTTTTGGGAAGTCAAATTGTCACACAGGAAGTGCTGCGCCGCTGAACGCTTCTTGGAAAGTCACGCGATAGTCACAACATCACGCGGGACTTGAGAACAGGAAGTGGAAAGTGACTCTTGTTTGTGTGTGATCAGACTTGCCACTGTGTTTTGTGAGACTCTAATTCATTAAAAATGGGTAAGTATGCTATCTATTAGGATCGTACAATATCTTATGCTTCTTGGCTTCAACAATAAAAAGCTCCTCGTTCATGTTTTGGCGGTTGGGTTTATGCTGGCGTTTGAGTTTGTGCCTTAAAGCCGTTCCGCGTCGTAATGTCTGTTGTAATCCAAATTATTGTAAACAGCCGTGCCACGGCGCTTGATATAGAACTGGCGCCTGTCTTTAGCGCCTCTGCGTGGACCGGCGCTTCTGGGACGCAACGCTGCGTTCCCTGTGTAGCCAGTCTTATGGCTTCTAATGGCTTCTTTAAAATGACAGCGCGGGCGTGACGCGGTGCGGCGCATCTGTCTCCTTTGTGTCCCAGGCTTCAGTCATCTTGGATGTGATCCTGAGAATTTTAATTAAAGACAACGGGACTTTTCTGGTTATCTTGAAGATGTTTTGCCTCTCATCCAAGAGAATCCTTCAGTTCTAAAACTTTGGTTGTGAGTAGGAGGTTTAGAAGCTGTGGTCAGATAGCCTAGTGAACTAGACCAAATTCTTGCTTTGCAAAGTTTGGTCTAGGCACGCTTCATTGGAACCCTTGCATCCCGATCCACTGCTGTGGCTGTCCAATCACAGCTCGCTATAGTTTTGGTTGGGCCAATCACAGCGCTCTATATTGTGGGCCAATCACAGAGCGGGAGTAGCCGATGACGTCAGAGCTGTGACCGCGAACACAAACAACATGGCGGCAGCGCAGGAACCACGTTGGTTTGAAACGCCTTTGTCATCAACATTGGATTATTTAGACTCCAACGTGCGTAAGTCTGTCTGATATACTTAGCGGCTTCTTATTTTTATCAAACAAAGTAGTGCAATGTCCCAGTACACCTGATATTCACATGTTTTTCATACAAAAACAACAGAAATCATTGATGTTAGACGCCATTACGGCCTCCCGCTTTTCCGTTGCTGTGATTACGTCACGTTGTCCGTTACTCTGATTGGTCCTAGTGCTATCCAATTGCGTGCTGACATTTTGAAAGACAACCGTAGATCCCGCCTCACGACTGAGAGCCATCAAAGGGTCGTGGCCAGACTATATATTCACATATATAGGATGGCTTGCCAGGCTAGTGGTGCAGGGTGCAGATGAATAAAACACGACATAGTCATATGCTTTAAAATCTACAAAGGTTTTAACTTTCAGAGCGTTTAAACTAGCAAGAAATATGAGAAAGTCAGCCCCCTGCTTAACTTTCAGAAAAGGAATAGAATAAAATGTGATTCCTATTTCATGGACAATTTATATGTAGAAACGGCTGAGATATTTTTTTGTTATTATGCTCGGTGTCCTTTAATTTTTATGGAATTCTAACTCCTTTTTGTTTTTTGATGCCTAAAATGATTCTGAACAAACTTGTTTTGAACAACTTTTGCACTGTTAAGCTAATTTTACACTGTTGACTGTGTTCAGGTGCAATAGAATAGATTGCAGTCAACTGCCCAATTCTCTTGTGTTTTCCTTGTTTTAAATAAAATTTGCTCTTCATAACTTGTAGCCTATAGATGAAAGTAACGGCCAAATAAAATTATTAACAAAAACCGATTCATCGTAAAAATAATCGACAGATGAATCCATTATGAAAATAATCGCTAGTTGCAGCCCTAAAACGCACTGATTGTGCTGCAAGTTCTTTCTTTCCTCTTAAAGTAAAAGCAGGTTTTTGTCTAAATTAAGGTGATGTTGTTGTTGTTTATAGAATTAAAATTCATGGAGAAGTTCAGACTATTTCATCAAGTAAGACCTATGGTTAGCTGGCTCATTTAAAACAGGTAAAGTTTTTGCCTCTTGAAAGAATCAGAATTGAGAGGAACTGGAAATGAAACGAATTGGAATTGGAACCAGAATCTTTCAAACGATGCCCAACCATAATTAAAAGGCAGCTGAATGCTAGTTGATGGAGTCCTAATCTTAATCTCCTGATCTAATGCATGCAGGTGGTTTAAATCTGCAGGAATGGCGAGAATCAGGTAAGGGGCGGACCCAGTGAGTTGTAGTATTGTTTTCTGTCATTTTATAGAGCGCATAGAAGGAACTGATTGGCCAAATTCCTAATGACTAGATGGTGAAAAGCATCATCCACCCCAATCCCACAGCTACTTTGTTCCATCATCTGAAAATGATGAGGCCACATACAGATGGAGGCGAATCACCGTCTTCTTAATAGTCTGTTGGGGAAAAACATGAATGTAATACAGAGTCTCTTCTGGAGGTTTCTGCACCAGTCTGCTGAGCTTCATCGAACCGTTCATTAGAGCTGAGCCAGCTGACGCGGCTGTGCGCTGCCCCCAGATCTACTCCGGTCGTCTGAGCATAGATTGCATTCGAGGTTTAAATCCCCAAGAGCTGCTGTCCTGAGCGACTCCAATTTCAACAGGAGAAAAGATTTAATGGGCTATGAAGAGCTGCAAACCACGAGCATGAATAAATAACAGAAGGGAGCTGAGTTTTCATCCCGCTGAGGAGCCACAAACATCTGCTGATCAACTTGGACACAGAAGTTAAGGATCACTTTTGGAATGTGGATCGTACCCACAGCTTATTTTCTGCACTTTGTTTTTATTCTGTCTTCAGCTGCCAGCTGCTCTGGTACAAGGCATGTCAGAAAGCCACAAACACCCAACTTTCTATTGTTACAAAAAGCAGAGAAAGTCACACTCTGTTGTCTTTGTTTGGCCCTGACAAATGGCTCGGCTCCTCGGCGCCGGTACAGCATGAAACTGAAGTGTGACGTTTTGTCAACGGGAGATCAATCTGAGGGAAGAAAACAGAAAACCAAAGAAAATTTTCTCTTTGATGAAGAAAACAGCATCAGCTCTGTCTGAGTTACTCTCACCGCACTAAGAAATGACAAACACAGGTGGTGAGAGCTTCTGCACATTCAGGTATTAGCATCATAGAGGCAGAAACGAGAAGAGTGTTTTTCATTACAGGGTTGGACGTGGCAGCACAATAAATGTGTGTGTGTGCAGATCCTGGCTTGATACTGGAGAAAGAAACCTCAGTGTTTTTCTTCAGGGGTTTATTGATTTGAAATGGTCCTCATTATCTGAGAGGCTGCTCTGTGAAGGCACTTTCTGAGGGAGTCTATAAATATGTGTCTTAGGATTTTGTGCCACATGATTTGAATTGCAGAGACGCACAAATGGAGGTGTGTCTGACCTGGAATGTGTGTGTGTGTGTCTCAAAAGAAGAGGAACAATAGCAGGATGAAGCCATTCATCAGCTCTACAGCACGGTGCTATCCCTCTGTGATGTATGACAGAGAAGAAAGGAAATTACACAAAACAGACTGGATGAGGTGGTCCTTAGCTTACAGAATATCACACAGCAGAGTAATTGGACTTGTTTAGAAATATCAAAATGCATTTAAATATCAATTTGACATCAGTGTCAATCATCTAAATGGACAGATACACTGGCTGTGTCCGACAAACATCCTGCTTTTCCTTAGAAAAGCTCACATTTCCACACAGACTGCTGGCTCAGACCAAGCACTCTCACAACTAAACAAGTCTTTCTCCTCTGGGAGAAATTAATGAGGAGCTTCACAGTGAAAACCAAAAAACCTTTTCCTGTGGGACTAAACTACAAAAGCACTGGGCTACAAACAAACTACAGGCAAACTTTGAGGTTTTGATAAAAGCAAAATGTTGTTCAAGCTGCAATGGCAAATTTGGAAAACAAATCAGCTTAAAACATTTTTTCACACCTCTTAACGACATTCTAACACAGCATAGCTATAAATGTTTTATGGACATAAAAAACAAATAACAAAATTAATTGTTCCTCTCGCAAAACCTTCTCCAATAACACGTTTTGGACCAAAACCAACTATTGGACCATCCGGTTATCGGTCTCACTGAACCACCGCACTTCCCTGGGTCCTCCACTCATTCCACACTCACGTATTCAGCAGCAGAACAGCACTGGTGTGAGAGGTTCTCCGCTCAATAATATCAGAGGAGAAACAGTCGGCTGCTACCACTTCAACTTTAGGACAAACTACCGGAGTCCCAAAAAGAAAAACACCATTTGAAGTCACGGACAACAAAAAAATGTTTGGATTTGGAAAACAGCGACTGGTGTTTAGCGCTCT
>SSNS01000403.1:523510-547735 GCA_006937985.1 Aphyosemion australe | reverse complement strand
CATCTTCGTATTATAGTGGTGAGTTTGTTTTTGTATTTTTTGTATTTAGTTTCTGCTTCTATAGTTTTCTGTTTTATAAAAGTCTTATACAATGTATTTTTCTTTTTACAGGCGTTATTTAACCCATTTGTCATCCATGGTTGATTACTCCTTTTAGATTTTCTACTAACCTCTACTATAGGGCAGTTTTTATCATATAGTGACATAAAAACATTTACAAAGACCTCATATGCTTTATCAACTTCAGATTGTTTATATACATCCTCCCAGGTCTGACAAGTCAAGTCTTCCTTCAAGGCATTTATCCTATCTTCTGATTGTATGCGTCTATACTTTTTGTTGTCTAATGAATAATTGTTCCTATAATTACAATCATAGATTGCAAAAATTGGTAAGTGATCACTGATGTCATTAACTAATAAGCCACCTACAATGTTATTTTCTATATCATTGGTAAGTATGTTGTCAATTAATGTTGCACAGTGAGATGTTATTCTAGATGGTTTGGTTATTGTTGGATACAGACTTAAACTATACACAATGTTGATGAATTCATCAGTTTGCTTGAGCTTATTAGGATTGAGAAGATCAATGTTATAATCACCACAAATGAAAATTGTGTTGGCACCATAAGTGAGGAGGCTGGTCACAGGAATGGGACCGCTGTGCCGTACCACTGTCACAATAAAGAAGTGGAGCATGGTTCACACTAGATGCTCAGGACTCTGCTCCTTGTGTTCCTCTCTCACTGGCTGTCCACAGTCATGAGGTGTACAGAGCATGAGCTGGCTGGCATTTTTCAGTGTGACTGTTACACAACAACATGCTCAAATTAACACTGTCAGAGTTGATTTCAACACTTTTAAAGTGTCTATATGGGTCCACACCAGTAGGAGTTAATTTAACTCTTTTTGGAGAGTTGGTACTTTAACTCTGATTTAGTGTCAACAATCAACTCTTCTGGAGTTGAAAATGTAACACTAGTGTTAAGAGTTACTATGTTAACTCTAACACCGGTGTTAATAGCGTCTAGCTTTAATGATTTCTGTCGTTTTTGTATGAAAAACACGCGAATATCAGGTGTACTGGGACATTGCACTACTTTGTTTGATAAAAATAAGAAGCCGCTAAGTATATCAGACAGACTTACGCACGTTGGAGTCTAAATAATCCAATGTTGATGACAAAGCCGTTTCAAACGAATGTGTTTTCCGAGTTGCCGCCATGTTGCTTGGGTTCGCAGCGTTCGCGGCCGCAGCGCTGACGTCATCGGCTACTCCCACTCTGTGATTGGCCCATGATATAGAGCGCTGTGATTGGCCCAACCAAAACTATAGCGAGTTGTGATTGGATAGACACAGCAGTGGTTTGGGCTGCGAGGGTTCCAATGAAGCGTGCCTAGACCAAACTCTGCAAAGCAAGAATTGGTCTAGTTCACTAGGCTAGCGTTCCTCATGATGCACTTGAGAGTGCATATCAACAATATAAAAAATAATAATAAATAAATAATAATAATAAAAAACAGACAGGCTATACAGTGGTACAAAACCCCAATAAAATTGTTGTAGCTAAAAGCATTACCACCACATCTCTCTGCACAAGCAGCAGAATTAATTGCTTTAACCAGAGCCTGCACACTAGCAAAAGATAAAAAGTTATTATCCACACAGATAGCCAGTATGCATTCTCAACCTTGTTCTTTTTTGCAAAACAATGGGAAAGGCAAAGGGTGACTACGTCAAAAGGAGATTTTAGACATTCCAATCTCTTCTCATCACAAAGTTGTAGCTAACATGCAAAAGAATAAACTACTATTATTCTCACTAGACCTTGAGAAAGCTCAGGAGGAACTCACACTAGTGGACTACATGAAAAAATATTAGCCTCATGATGTGGTGAATACAATTGATCTGCCCTCAGTTCTTTCTGTTTTACAGGACAACCAACAACAAGTGAAGCCAGGAGACTGGGTCTTCATCAGAGCAATCAACATAAAGCACTGGACAAGTCCAAAGTGGGTTCACTGCTGTGAAGATTGCGGAAAGACCTTCCTGGACCCACCTTAGTCGCTATAAGTTGCAAAGAGCTCTGAATGATTAGAGTCCTGGGGGTGCAGTAAAATCGAACTCCACAGGGGGGGTGGTCTTTTAGTGACCACTTCGTCTCAACGTTCGTGAAGACTCCAGAGGCTGCTCTCCAGTTTAGTTTCTTTTCATATCAGGGTCTTTGTAGCCTAGCCGCAAGGATGGAGCCACGCCAGAAGTGGTGGTTGCTTAGCGGTGTTGCGACTATGGCTGCCATAATCACCATGAATATCCTTTCCTCTATTCTGAGCAAGAGCTACATCACCAAAAGATAACAACTACCCTCTCCAAGACCCCTGACTGGTACAATGCTCACCCCAACTGCTACTGAAGATCCAAACCCCACCAGTTACTGTTTGTGTCCCTTTAAACTATACCACCAGTGTGCCTACTGCTCATCTACCTGCTTTGTGCATCTGCCAATCCCAGAGTGGAAAGAAGTAAAAGATTTATAGACCGAGGCTCCCATAAGGAATACCCTCATCCATATGCAACAAACTCTTGGTGGCAGTTTATGAACACCACTGCACACCTGACTACCAACACCACCTGCTATGTCTGTGCACATATGCCTACGTCATCCCACGCTACAGGCTTGTGGCGATACACCATTCCACTGGACATCATGACACAAAAGATGGCTGTCGAAGGAAGACAGACCTATTTGCCTGGCCTCAAATACCTGTGGCCCTACCTGACATCATCCTGACGACTGAGATGCATTCCTACGTGGAAATCGACCGATATGCATTCCTGAGACACATCAACATCACCAAAGGACTGGCTAACAGAATTGTGAAGGAACTCTGAAGTAAGGAAAATGGTTCTCAAGAACAGACTGGTGCTGGATCTTCTGACCACATCCACTGGAGGAGTGTGCAAGCCCTGCAGAACCTGACTTCGCTCCAGAAATATGATGAAGCTGCAACCCCCGGACAGGGTTGCCAGATTGGGCGGGTTTCCGCCCAATTGGGCTTCTTTTAGTTACACCTGGTGGGGAAAAAATGCATTGGGCGGGTGGATGAAAATTGGGCTGCTTTTGCCCACATTTGGCGGTTTTTTAATATTGTGAAAACAGCACAACACCCTCTGATTTTATGGTGGAAAAATAATATAAAAGTCTAATTAATAAATAAATTGACAATAACAGATAAAAAAATCTGAAATGTTTGACATTAGTTGTACTCAATCACGTTATTTTATTTGGCAACTCACCGTGAGTCACGTTGAGTTGTTTACACTGACGTCATGGTCCACAACGTCGGCGTAAAAAGTTTAGCTAGCAGAGGCACTGAAGCTACGCTGCGTAGAAGCCAAAGACTTTATATATAAGAGGTAGAAGCTAAAGCTGAAAACTTTTGAAACATGCCAAAGTGGGGAAAACCCAAGAAATTGTACAGGAAGGAATGGGAGAGTGACTAAAAACCTGGATCGGGCCGAGCCCAGGAGATGACTCTAAAGCTCGTTGCAGGTACTGTAAAACAGATATAAGAGCTTGTTTGCAATGTTTTTCATTGCCTTTGTGATTATTTTATGGGTTTACACCGGTGTCTGGCAACTTCGTGGACTGGGTTGGTTATTTTTGGATTGGGCGGGTTTTCAGCTGTGATTGGGCTGGAGACTATCAATTTCATCTGGCAACACTGCCCCCGGACCCGCTGCTAATGACGTTTTCTCCTGGTTCACCTTGTGACCGTGGTGGCAACAGTTGCTAAAGATTCTCATGCTTTTTATTCTGATTCTGATTCATTTTTGTCTGTTCGTTTCATGTATTCTGCTGTGCATGTAATAAATGATTAACAAAATGTTTACAAATACCCTGCTTCAGTATCAAATGCTGCATACCAAAGATAAACATGACCTAGACGCTGCTGTTTAAATTCCACTCTTCTCTTCCTACAGTAACCTGTATGATGTTATCATGGAAAATTAAGGATCTAAAGACGTGTGTACCTGAGATTTTTTAACAAATATTTATTACATTTTTATGCATTCATTTTCACTTTTACCATTTATTCACTACATATTTTATTATGCTTTAATTTTCACTTATGTTGTCATTTCATTATTACATTCTTACATTGTTACATTTTTTATTACATTTTTTTGCACACAAATTAGCATAAAAATGGGGGAGATGTTAGGATTATTTTAGAATTATTATTTGTTCTCATTTGTGTGCAGAGCTAAACCTTTTATGAACCTTTTAAAACTCTTGTGTTCTCTGTGTTATCTCAAAGCCCTGGGCGGGACTGCCCCGCCTCCTCTGTAACTTGAGCTGAAATAAAACTTTGCTGCAAGCAGGAAGCAAGGAGAGAGAGTGAAGCTGCACGTTGGCTCACTGTTTTCTCCCGCTGCAGCGTGACACATAACTTTAAGACTCTTTTGTCTTTGTTCGTCCAAACATTTTCGATCCATGGGGTTGAAGAGACAATCAGAAAATCCCTAACACAGGGTGTGTCATGTTGGGGATGTATCTTGCCCACGACATGAAGAATCAACCTCCACACTCTTTATAGTAACAAAAAATAATTATTTATTAATAATAACTCAGGGAGCGCCACCAACATGGGGCGAGGTTCAGGAACTTGGGCTCGAGGGTTAGCTCTGGAAGACAAAGCAGTTAGCAGCTGGAAGGATGAGGTGGGAAAGCTCGTAGCACAGTAGGAGGGAGCTTACAGTTCGTGTAGGAGGATTGGAGCTTGGGGGGGAGTTGGTAGGCTGAGGTGAGGACTTCAGAGGCGCACGGGAATCCGGTGGGGGAGCGGAGAGAGAGCGGGCTGGTGGAAGGCTGGCAGATGCAGAATCGAGGGGAGATCCAGAAAGCTTTTATGGTCCGTGGTGGATCTGTGGGTCAGGAGGCAATCGGCACACCTGGAGGGAAGTTAAAGGATAGAATCGGAACTGAGATCAAGAAACTCGAACACTAGGCCTGCGACTCTTAGTCAGTTTGCTACCAAAGTGAGTAATCATCCGGCGTTGTGTAGTCGTCTGCCAGCTCCTTAAATAGTCCCATCAGGGAGATTGAAAACCAGCAGCAGCTGGAACCGCTCAGCCGCTCCACCCACCTGAAACAAATAAGCACTCAACAGCAGTCAGAGTGGTGGCACCTCAGCACAACCCATGACAGGGTGGGCCATTTATATGGATACACCTTAATAAAATGGGAATGGTTGGTGATATTAACGTCCTGTTTGTGGCACAGTAGTATATGTGAGGGGCAAACTTTTCAAGATGGGGGGTGACCATGGTGGCCATTTTGAAGTCGGCCATCTTGGATCCAACTTTTGTTTTGTCAATAAGAAGAGGGTCATGTGACACATCAAACCTATTGGTAATTTCACAAGAAAAACAATGGTGTGCTTGGTTTTAACGTTGCACATCTTCCTACCCGGTCTTCCGACGATAAACATTGCAGGAACAGCGGTGTAACAATGTAAGAACCATTTATTTTTCTTCTCATATTACGATGATGTTTTATATCGAGTGCAATGACTTCTCATGAAATTTAGGCATTTCACAACGAAATTTTAAGAACTAAACCAAAGCAGCAAATTGGTGTTTTGCTGTTGGTTTGCTGTTTTCCATTCAGCTAGCATTAGATCATCAACTTTGGCTATCACCAGTTTTATTTATTTTTTTATTTGTTTGTTTATTTATTACATATGTTGTTAATTTAATTTTCTAAATAGTTGTTAAAGCTTTGACTCTCCTTACCAGTTGGTGGCGGTAATGTAGCATTTGCATTGTTTGTGATCGCTCGCCACCGCTCGCCACCCCCCGCCACCCCCCACCCATACACACACATACACACTCAGTCTCTTGTGAACCTCCACGCAGTAAGTGTGGAGAGTTGTTTTACATGTAGACCTTTTGTGTCACAATGGGGTTTGGGCGAATTGGTTGGAGGTGTGAATGGCTGTTTTTAAATAGAGGATGAGTGTTGAAACGTTTTCAAGATAACAAATGAAATCAAATGACCTTCATTTCAAACTCTATGGATTAAAATGTCCTGGACGACTGAGAAGCTAAACAAATGTATTTTTGTCCTTTGACAAGTTCACTCCTGCTGAGACAGCCTTTCTGAAAGAATAGCAAAGACGATGAGTCCTTTTGCAAAGGCAGTCGATGTTCTTCAGGGAGAGGCCAGTGTGCAAATGGGATGGCTGATACCTACAATAACACTACTCAAGAAAAAGCTTCAGCACCTTCCTCCGAGTTCTGCGGGCCTTTGATAGATGCTCTTCAAGGAGGACTTGATAAGTGTTTCAAACAGATGCTTGCTGATCCAGAGCTGATTGCTGCAGCTATTCTTGTCCCCAAGTTCAGGACATGTTGGACAAGTGAAAACGGTACCCTGAATCTCGGTGAGAGTTAAGAGCTTTTTCTGTGAATTATCCAGAAAATATTGGATGAATGATCTTCCTGCAATAACAAGAGAAAATCACATTTAATTTTTGCAAAAATGAAAAACTGATGTGTTACATGATGATTTAACCCTTTAATTATTGTGGAATATATTATGAATTACAACAAAAGAAAATGATCAGGTCCCTGTGACTTCATGTGATTAGTTCAAACTTAGATGATGAAATTCAGAATGTAAACCTGTTTTTTCATACATTAATTGGTTTGCAACAAGTTAGCTGTTATTTAAATTGAGGTGATGAATTTGGTGGTAAATTATCTAATATTTTTTATTTTGTCTTTCATAGGTCTTGGTTTCATCAAAAGTCATCTGAAGGTGCAACCCGTGGTGCATCCAGGTGACACATCATTTTCTTCAGAGGAGGACGACTTCTTTTGCACCATCAGGCAGGGCAATGTTCAGGAAAACTCCAAGCAGCTGGAGTCCTAACTGGCCTGTCCATCAGATTCTATGGATGTATTGAAATTTTTTCCAGCAGTATGCAATTTGTCATTTTACTGAAGCTGAACACACCTCTGCCTGCTTCAGCTGCTTGTGAGAGGCTTTTCAGCACTGCAGGACTCATTTCAGACCCAAAAGGGCACATGTTGATGCAAAGAACTTTGAGAACCAGCTTCTGATGAAGCTCAATAAAAGGTTTATTTAGTCTCAGAGTTAATTCCTCTCAAAAGGAAAAAAATACTTAAAGATTTGAAGTGACCTTGATTCCATGATCACAATGTTTTCAGTCAAGTTGCAGAAATGAAAAACTATTTCAGTTAAAAGCCCCATGTGGTGATTTTTTAAAGAGAAGCCTTTGAGGATTGGGGTAGGTGTGCAAAAGCAAATGCTTCAGCCTACCTCTTTTGAACACACTGTTATTTTTTTATGTAAATGTCAATGAATGATTTCTGTGTTGTTGAAATAAAGTTCTCAATCCAATCCAGAAGTTTTTTTGTTATTTACGGTGAAATTTTTTTTACTTTTTACTTTTCGTACTTAAGTACTTTTTAGAGCCTGCACTTTTTACTTAAGTAAATAAATTCACGTAGTAGTTTCTTACACGGGTATCTGTACTTGTACGTAAGTAAAAACGTCAGGCTGGGCAGTTCGCGGAGGGGTCGGTGGGACCCCGGGGGGGGGGGGGGGGGGGGGGGGGGGGGGGGGGTGTCGGTCGGACCCCTAATGTTGGAAACGGGGAGGTGAATGAAAAAAAAAACCAAATAAAGGAAACAAACGACCTAGGGCCTCGGTCGGAGGGGTCGGTCGGTCGGACCCCTAATGTCGGAAACGGGGAGGTGAATGAAAAAATAATAATAACAAATAAAGAAAACAAACGACCTAGGGCCTCTGTCGGAGGGGTCGGTCGGACCCCTAATGTTGGAAAACGATGAAAGTGTAGCCTGCCTAGGTCGGCGGGGGACCTCTAGACCCCTGTGGGTCAGAAAGGTGAAAAGGAAAACAGATACGAGTCCCAGGATAATTTTTTATTGTTTTTTATTTTTCCTTGTCCAGCTCTTCGTCGGAGAGGGATAGCCCCCTTCTCGTTATGTAATACGATGTGGCTTCGAAGACCTTCACGAGCTTTCCGTTCTCCAACACCAAGCTGGAGCTTCGCGGCTCCTCTTCGGACGAGAGCAGCGCGTGGTCTTTGTGAATCAAAATCAAAAACGTTTTGCTTATGAGCAACCAATTTGGCGTCTGCTCCATTTTTTTATTATTTTTTTTAATGATTTTTAGGGAACGCCGTTCAAGGAATTTCCACCTCCACCGGTTTCAAGCAGTCCTTCGCAGCAGCAGAGGCGTATCAGGTGAAGGAAGAAGGTGAGGGTGAGAGGTTGGTTCCAGAGGGGGTGCCCAAAGAACACCGTTCAAGGAATTTCCATTGGTTCAGAGCAGTTCTTCGCTGCAGCGAAGACGTTGCGAACGAAGGGGAGATGTCCAAGTTCGGGCCCCGAGGGGTGATGATGGAGGAGGAGGAGGAGAAGGCCAAATCTGGCGGCCGAACGAGTCGTAACTGATCCGGCGGCCACCTGAGTCGTAACTGACCCGTTGGCCCCAGCGATCCACCAGCGTTCTGGAGACGAAACCTACGCGTCTTTTTCCCACATAGTACGGCGGCAAGGAGTGGGGCAACTCATCGATAATGCCGCTGAACGGAGTCTTCGGAGGAAGAAGTTCGCCGCGGGCTTGGGAAAAGGTAGCTCCTCCACCGCCGCTCCACGCTCCCGATGAAAGAGTTTGCTGCTGCTGCTGCCGCCAAGGGTGGTGGTGTTGCTGTTGCAGTAGCTTCTGCTGTTGCAGTTGCTGCTTGTGGCTGCGCATGGTCGTGCAGTCGTTGCTGCCGGAGCTCGCAATGTGGTCTGCGCTCAGTTGTCTGCCTCGAGCTCTTCGTGCTAACAAATTCCGAACAAAAACCACACCGCTTCTCCACTCGCCACGAGAGCGCAAAACGAAGCAGCACATCTACCTGTGCAGCCAGCAACAGCAGCACCTCTCCCTGTGCAGCCAGCCACAGCAGCACATCTACCTGTGCAATTGACAAAGGCTAGCTCAAAGTCAGGAGAAATGATTACATGTGAAATCTGTTGTCTGTCCTTGAAGAAAAGGAATCTTCGAAATAATTTGAGAAGGAAACACCAGGACAATGTAGATCAGATTTCTCAAAATTGCCATCTAAGGAGTCAGTGTGTTGATACCAAAAAAGGTATCTTTGCTGTTCAGGAGTCTTTTTACGGTCCATCCAAACCTATACACGTAATAAAAAACACCTGGTCACAGTTTCAGAGATCAGAATGTGAACTTAACAAATGTAACCTGAATGCTCAGTTTGCCCAGCAGAGTGGGATTCTGCCTTTTGAGTGTGGACATATCAAGTCACTAAATTTTAGCCCCCATGCCACAGACTCTGAAGGACATCTTTTGGAATCTACACTTGATGTATTGGTTGAGAACCTATGGTTCAGTCTGGAGCGAAAGAAAGAACTATTAAAAAAAAACAGCAGGAAGCATTCGCAAGTAGTACACCTTTGTCAGTTCTTCTAAGTTTCAGTGGAACAGAAACTACATTTCATGTCTCTGTCTTTGAACCAAAAACAGCATATTTTAGTAGACTAGGAAGGGTAATTGTTACCCATGACAACCACAAAAACACCTGGCATTGTCCCTGCACAGAAGGGAAGAAGTCCTGCATACACAAGGCTACAGCAAAGTGGCATCTGTTTGAAAAAATGCCTGACATGTTTAAAACAGCCCAAAGTCCAGAGGAGGATGTCATGTGTAGAGCAGCTGTTACAAACTGCCAAGAGGACATTGCATCAGTCTCCGATCCAGCAGCTGAAAGGATGATCAAGTATTTGATTTCCCACAAGAAAATACCCTCTGATCTTCCTGAAACAGTGGTCACCAGCAGCAGAGACGCCAAGACTCTCAATAGGTTCCCCAAACATCTCATTCCATCTGAGACGGCATGCACAGAATGTGGACAAAATAGTCTTGTTGGTCCTCAGCTGATAACTGCAGCTGCAAAAATAGTGACTCAGAATGGTGTAGTTTAGTGTTGTCATGGTACCAAAATTTCAGTATTCGGTACCGGTAACAGTGAAAATCCACGGTTCTCGGTACTAATTTCGGTACCAAACAAAAATTTTATTTAGACTAAATTTATCAATAAAAACATTAATTTTCCTGTAAAGTGCTTTGAGATGATATCTTTTGTGAATCAGTGCTGTCTATAAGAAAAATGAACTGAGTTACTATTGTACTACTATCATAACATGTTTTTAATGCACTTTTATTTAATCAAAATGTGTTTTTGTTCATATATTTTTGTAAACCTGCTAGTTATCCAGTCTAGAACCTCTAGTTAGAACAGCTTTGTTGACAAACTGATTTTCAGGACATAAACACTGACTGAGCCATACATTGTTGTTCATCTTTTGGATACACGTTACAATCATTAAAAAAAGAAAAACTCCGGTCTGTGAGCAGTCAACGCCTTTATGTCATCCTGTTTGTTTGTTTGTTACCCTAATTAAACGTATAGGAGATTTAAATAGTTAATAAAGACGATGGTGTATTCACACCACACTCTATGTAGTACTGATTCTGACACATATGCGAATTTTTTGAAAGCGACTAGTCAGAATGGTCATGTCGCATTAAATCTACGTCACTGATCAGCGGAGGTGAGCGTTGTGTCAGGACATTCCTGAGGAGGAGCGCTGACAGAGGGATTCAGGGGTCTGTGGGACATCCTGTCAAGTTTTGGAATTAAAAATACAAGAAAGCATGAGAACGGGAGGTGCTGCTGGAGCGAAGCGTCTCTCCTGTCGGTCTCCGTGACAGTGGGGCGGGGGGGGAGGGTGTCTCCGTCNTCCAGCCACAGCAGCACCACTACCTGTGCATCCAGCCACAGCAGCACCACTACCTGTGCATCCAGCCACAGCAGCACCACTACCTGTGCATCCAGCCACAGCAGCACCACTACCTGTGCATCCAGCCACAGCAGCACCACTACCTGTGCATCCAGCCACAGCAGCACCACTACCTGTGCATCCAGCCACAGCAGCACCACTACCTGTGCATCCAGCCACAGCAGCACCACTACCTGTGCATCCAGCCACAGCAGCACCACTACCTGTGCATCCAGCCACAGCAGCACCACTACCTGTGCATCCAGCCACAGCAGCACCACTACCTGTGCATCCAGCCACAGCAGCACCACTACCTGTGCATCCAGCCACAGCAGCACATCTACCTGTGCATCCAGCCACAGCAGCACATCTACCTGTGCAGCCAGCCACAGCAGCACATCTACCTGTGCAGCCAGCCACAGCAGCACCTCTACCTGTGCAGCCAGCCACAGCAGCACCTCTACCTGTGCAGCCAGCCACAGCAGCACATCTACCTGTGCAGCCAGCCACAGCAGCACATCTACCTGTGCAGCCAGCCACAGCAGCACATCTACCTGTGCAGCCAGCCACAGCAGCACATCTACCTGTGCATTTGACAAAGGCTAGCTCAAAGTCAGGAGAAATGATTACATGTGAAATCTGTTGTCTGTCCTTGAAGAAAAGGAATCTTCGACTTCATTTGAGAAGGAAACACCAGGACAATGTAGATCAGATTTCACAAAATCGCCATCTAAGGAGTCAGTGTGTTGATACCAAAAAAGGTATCTTTGCTGTTCAGAAGTCTTTTTACGGTCCATCCAAACCAATACACGTAATAAAAAACACCTGGTCACAGTTTCAGAGATCAGAATGTGAACTTAACAAATGTAACCTGAATGCTCAGTTTGCCCAGCGGAGTGGGATTCTGCCTTTTGAGTGTGAACATATCAAGTCACTAAATTTTAGCCCTCATGCCACAGACTCTGAAGGACATCTTTCGGAATCTACACTTGATGTACTGGTTGAGAACCTATGGTTCAGTCTGGAGCGAAAGAAAGAACTATTAAAAAAACAGCAGGAAGCATTCGCAAGTGGTACACCTTTGTCAGTTCTTCTAAGTTTCAGTGGAACAGAAACTACATTTCATGTCTCTGTCTTTGAACCAAAAACAGCATATTTTAGTAGACTGGGTAATTGTTACCCATAGCAACCACAAAAACACCTGGCATTGTCCCTGCACAGAAGGGAAGAAGTCCTGCATACACAAGGCTACAGCAAAGTGGCATCTGTTTGAAAAAATGCCTGACATGTTTAAAACAGCCCAAAGTCCAGAGGAGGATGTCATGTGTAGAGCAGCTGTTACAAACTGCCAAGAGGTCATTGCATCAGTCTCCGATCCAGCAGCTGAAAGGATGATCAAGTATTTGATTTCCCACAAGAAAATACCCTCTGATCTTCCTGAAACAGTGGTCACCAGCCGCAGAGACGCCAAGACTCTCAATGGGTTCCCCAAACATCTCATTCCATCTGAGATGGCATGCACAGAATGTGGACAAAATAGTCTTGTTGGTCCTCAGCTGATAACTGCAGCTGCAAAAATAGTGACTCAGAATGGTGTAGTTAAAGGTTTGCAATTTCATATGGTTTGATTATAAATATAGTTATTAATAACTGTAGTTTCCATCATTCCAGCTCTAGAATTTAATTGTAACATGTTTTTTTCATATCCTTTTAGGTATATCAACGTACAGGAAAGTTTGCCCTAACTGTGACATGGTGTATCGCTATCAAGACTGGCAAGATGGCGTCCACAATTTTGACGATCATTTGCTACTGTCAATACATTTTTGCCTTTTATTGAGGAATGCACTACAGGTTAGTTCATGCTTTTACTAATTAGTTATGTAAAATGTAAAAACATGTTGATTGACATTTGTCAAAAAATAACTAAAATATTGTAATTGTGTTCTCATATTTCTGTAGACTCACACTGCTGTCAGCCGTGTCATTGAAATGTATGAACACAGAAGGGGAGAACTTTCCTAACAAGGATCGGATTCTGCATGCGTATCTATCATTTGAGGGTCTAACTGATCATGACTACCTGTAGGCATGTGTTTCATGTGGGTACCATCCAGCTGTAGTAGTCATGGACCTTCATAAAAAAGGTGTTTTTAGCATGCCAGGTAAATGTTTAGCTTCTTAAGCTGTAGTGCAACTTAACTGTTAGAGAAAATGTTCATCTCATTTGAAATGAATGTTTCACAAATATTTTCTTCATATTTCTGGAAGTTAGTGACATACCAAACCCACCACAGAACTACAATGGAAAAGTGAATGCCCACTCCTTTTGGGAAGCTGTGACCATGGAAGTAATTAGTCGTGGACTTTATGCTCGTAAGTTGTGGCTGTTTTAGTTGAAGAATAGTTAACATGCAGCAAACCAAACTGTTAAGGGCCTTAATGTGTCTGGAAATGTGGAAGACATGCTTGAAATAATGTTGGCATGTCTCCTTTTTTTGTTTCAGCTGGCTGCAAGAATCCTTTTGTTTTGAAACCTACTTACCACAACTGGTCCCCCTGGATTGGACCACAGACAAGACAATCGGATATTTTGTTCAACACAGAGAGTGAGAAACTCTGCATGCCTGATCTAAGCAGTGATGTAGACGAGTATCTCACAGAAGAGCGGCTTGCTGATCAAGTTCTCAATCTAAAGGTATTTTCACATACAGATTTGGCTTAATCTTAAACCAGGTGAATAGAAAGTTATAACGTTGTTAACCCAATTTTTCTGTTATTGGAAAGCTCCCTGAGATCAAGAAACTGTGCAAGCAATGTGGCATTGACAGCAGAGGTTCAAAGACGGACCTTGTGCTTCGTCTGCGGGACAAGATGGCTTCTAGAGCAACGTACAACAAAGTATTTCAGAAAGTCTGGGGTGCGTCTGGTAAGTGGCTGACAGCACGTTATAAAAGAAAAAAAATGTTTGACCAAAAAATTATTGCAGCAGTCTTAGCAGAGACACACAGAACTTATGAGTCTGCTGGTGAAAATAAGAAACTTTGTAAGACTGATTTTATTCTATTGTCTTCGAATACATATAGTACACAACAAGGAGCCGTCAGATAAATAAATAAATCTGCTTTATCATAAATAAGGATACTCTTTCTTGTTTCAGGTGGGTGGGCTGTAATCACCTGCCCATGTGGAGTAATCTATTCAGTAAAGTTTAACCTGAGAGCTGAGAGTCCAAGAGACTTTGCGGATCTGCTTCTATCCTGGAAGTTTTTTCCCAACGTCACTGTCTATGACTACGCCAGGGGACTAGTAAGTCACATCAACAAGCGTTGCCCTGAGGNGTGACAGCGGGGTGGGGGGGTCTCCGTCGGGGCGGGGGTTCTCCGTGACAGCGGGGCGGGGGGTCTCCGTGAATGAACTTTATTTACCACATCAGCTGGTCCACCGCTCGCCGTCACTCTGCGTTCTGCGGTGTTGCTTTAGAAGCGACTGCACGCGCCCAGTAAATGCATGAATCATGCGCATCAAGGATCCTGGTGTAAGGCTAATTTACACTTGTCCGTCTGCGTCAGTACGGAGACACGCAGCGCCATTTTGCATCGACGCAAGGGCTCTCGGACGGGCTCGCGGAGGGTGACGGAGACATGCCCCCAAAAATAACTGTCCGTCGAGAGCAACGGAGAGCGCAAGCTTGTGATTGGTCAGGACGCCGCTTCTCTGAAATACGTCACCAGCAGCACCGCCACTGCCGACTCAAAAAATAAAGAGCGCTGAAGATATTTAGCGGGAGACATGGAGCAGATTGAAGAACGCCTCGCTGAAAAAGTTCGAAAATATGAAAGTTTATTCACTCGTGACTGAAGGAGCACAAAGATACACAGTGAGCGATTTATTCATGGACGGAAATGACGAGAAACGTGGGTTTAGAGGTGCCGACCGCATGAAGAGGTGGAGGAGAATGAGGGACAAATTCGTCCGTGTTAAAAACTTTCTAAAATACATTAAAACAAGGTAAACACAGTAGTAAATACACTATCGTAGACCGGATACGTGGCTGTAATGGTGGCAGGATACCCCAGAAATGTGCTACGCCCTCTGCTGTCCAGGCGGGGGGTTGCTTTGCAACATCCCCCAGCCAACAGAGAAGTAGAAACATAAAACGCCTCCATCAACGCGTATGGGTCTCTAGCCCGCGGAGATGACGGAGAAGTATAACTCAGCCTTTAGACGGGTCCTCGGTACTACCGGTACCAACGAAATCTTGGTACCGTGACGTTTACATTTTTGTAGTACCGGGTTGGTACCGAAGAACCGGTTCTTTTGACAACACTAGTGTAGTTAAAGGTTTGCAATTTTATATGGTTTGATTATAAATATAGTTATTAATAACTGTAGTTTCCATCATTCCAGCTCTAGAATTTAATTGTAACATGTTTTTTTCATATCCTTTTAGGTATATCAACGTACAGGAAAGTTTGCCCTAACTGTGACATGGTGTATCGCTATCAAGACTGGCAAGATGACGTCCACAATTTTGATGATCATTTGCTACTGTCAATACATTTTTGCCTTTTATTGAGGAATGCACTACAGGTTAGTTCATGCTTTTACTAATTAGTTATGTAAAATGTAAAAACATGTTGACTGACATTTGTCAAAAAATAACTAAAATATTGTAATTGTGTTCTCATATTTCTGTAGACTCACACTGCTGTCAGCCGTGTCATTGAAATGTATGAACACACAGAAGGGGAGAGCTTTCCTAACAAGGATCGGATTCTGCATGCGTATCTATCATTTGAGGGTCTAACTGATCATGACTACCTGTATGCATGTGTTTCATGTGGGTACCATCCAGCTGTAGTAGGCATGGACCTTCATAAAAAAGGTGTTTTTAGCATGCCAGGTAAATGTTTAGCTTCTTAAGCTGTAGTGCAACTTAACTGTTAGAGAAAATGTTCATCTCATTTGAAATTAATGTTTCACAAATATTTTCTTCATATTTCTGAAGTTAGTGACATACCAAACCCACCACAGAACTACAATGGAAAAGTTAATGCCCACTCCTTTTGGGAAGCTGTGACCATGGAAGTAATTAGTCGTGGACTTTATGCTCGTAAGTTGTGGCTGTTTTAGTTGAAGAATAGTTAACATGCAGCAAACCAAACTATTAAGGGCCTTAATGTGTCTGGAAATGTGGAAGACATGCTTGAAATAATGTTGGCATGTCTCCTTTTTTTGTTTCAGCTGGCTGCAAGAATCCTTTTGTTTTGAAACCTACTTACCACAACTGGTCCCCCTGGATTGGACCACAGACAAGACAATCGGATATTTTGTTCAACACAGAGAGTGAGAAACTCTGCATGCCTGATCTAAGCAGTGATGTAGACGAGTATCTCACAGAAGAGCGGCTTGCTGATCAAGTTCTCAATCTGAAGGTATTTTCACATACAGATTTGGCTTAATCTTAAACCAGGTGAATAGAAAGTTATAAAGTTGTTAACCCAATTTTTCTGTTATTGGAAAGCTCCCTGAGATCAAGAAACTGTGCAAGCAATGTGGCATTGACAGCAGAGGTTCAAAGACGGACCTTGTGCTTCGTCTGCGCGACAAGATGGCTTCTAGAGCAACGTACAACAAAGTATTTCAGAAAGTCTGGGGTGCGTCTGGTAAGTGGCTGACAGCACGTTATAAAAGAAAAAAATGTTTGACCATAAAATTATTGCAGCAGTCTTAGCGGAGACACACAGAACTTATGAGTCTGCTGGTGAAAATAAGAATCTTTATAAGACTGATTTTATTCTATTGTCTTCGAATACATATAGTACACTACAAGGAGCCGTCAGATAAATAAATCTGCTTTATCATAAATAAGGATACTCTTTCTTGTTTCAGGTGGGTGGGCTGTAATCACCTGCCCATGTGGAGTAATCTATTCAGTAAAGTTTAACCTGAGAGCTGAGAGTCCAAGAGACTTTGCGGATCTGCTTCTATCCTGGAAGTTTTTTCCCAACGTC
Source organism: Aphyosemion australe (assembly GCA_006937985.1). NCBI lineage: Eukaryota > Metazoa > Chordata > Actinopteri > Cyprinodontiformes > Nothobranchiidae > Aphyosemion > Aphyosemion australe. The sequence goes on along the minus strand of SSNS01000403.1, from coordinate 530,811 downwards.
ACTGTGTATCACTACGCCAGGGGACTAGTAAGTCACATCAACAAGCGTTGCCCTGAGGATAAACCCTTTGCCATCCACGAAGGCAGATTGCTTGATCCCACAGCAGAAAACATCAGACAAGCTGCTGAGAGAAAAGTTGAAGTGAGCTTACCCTGGTTAAAGCACAAAAAAGATCCAGAAGACGAGGGAGGGCATCCTGTAACTGGCTCCACCGAGCACTACTGTTTGAGTGATGTATTCCACCAAGGCAACAGCAAGGATGACCGGGATATCTTGAGGAGGATTGAAATAGTTCATGAACTTGCAGGAAAATTTAATAGCCAGTGTGCAGAGCAGCTCTTTGCAGGCATGAGAAAAAACAACTATTTTCTAAACATGCTCACCCCATCATCACATATATTTCTGCAAAGAAACATCCTGCACCACTACAATGTCAGGAAGAACACAAGTGCAAAGGAAGACATTCAGAAAGTCGTTGGTCCTCGAGCAACATTGGTTTTAGACCAAAATGGATTCATTGTGGTGGGTAATAGTCATTTGTTGTGTGTGGTTTTTGTTATTACTGTGGCTGAAGTTAAAGTGCCATCTGTTTTGATTGTTGCTGTTTTTAAAGGCAGTCAGAAAAGGAAGCACGATGCTGCTGGTTTGGAACATGCTGTCGCGCTAGCTCAGCCATGTCCTCTGCAGTCCACACAAGTGATTGGTGTGGGATCTTTGAGAAGCCTGGCAACAATACAAGCAAGTCAATCCTGCTGGGGTCAAGACCTTAATGCAACAGAAACAAATGTGGTAAATCTGTCAATTTTTTTGGTCCAGTTTAAGAATTTTTTGTATATCTTTGAAATCACATGGTCATGTGTTTAATGATTTTGTTTGTCTTACACAATGGTTCTAATGTTTTTGTTCCTCAAGTTATTGTAAAATGTGTGTGTGATTTTGTGTATTGGATGTAAGCACACATACACTGCTCACAAAAATTAAATGAACACTTTTTTATTGGGCCTGGCATGAAATCAATCAAACCTGTCTGATAATTTTCTGGTTGATGAAGCAGCTGAGGGCATTGTTAATCACTTTCAGCTGTATTGGTGTTCATGGACTTAACGACAGGTGCACTAAAGTGGCAACAATTACAAAACCCTCAAAACAGGACTGGTTTAACATGTGGAGGTCATTTCAAGTTTCTCCCTCTTGATCTTTTTTGGCTGGTTTTCCACTCGTGCTAGTTTTGGCTTGAGTAATTATCTCTACTGGCAGCATGAGGCCATTCCTTAACCCTACAGAAGTTGCACAGGTTGTCCAACTTCTCCAGGATGGCACATCCACACGTGCTGCAGCAAGAAGGTTTAATGTGTCTCCCAGCACAATCTCCAGAACATGGAGGAGATTTCAGGAGACTGGCGGTTATTCTCGGAGAGCTGGACAGGGCCGTAGAAGGTCCACAACCCATCAGCAGGACCGATACCTGCTCCTTTGTGCAAGGCGGAACAGGCTGAGCACTGCTCGTGCCCTACAGAATGACCTCCAGAGGGCCACTGGTGTGAATGTCTCTACCCAAACAATCAGGAACAGACTTCATGAAGATGGCCTGAGGGCCCGACGTCCTGTAGTGGGCCCTGTGCTCACTGCCCAGCACCGTAGAGCTCCACTGGCATTTGCTCAAGAACACCAGAATTGGCAAGTCCGCCACTGGCGCCCTGTACTTTTTACAGACGAGAGCAGGTTCACCCTGAGCACCTGTGATAGACGTGAAAGAGTCTGGAGAAGACAAGGAGAACGTTATGCTGCCTGCAACGTCGTTCAACATGACAGGTTTGGTGGTGGGTCAGTGATGGTCTGGGGAGGCATATCCATGGAGGGACGCACAGACCTCTACTGCCTAGGAAATGGTGCTCTGACTGCCATAAGGTATCCAGATGAAATCCTTGAACCCTTTGTCAGACCCTACGCTGATGCAGTAGGTCCTGGTTTTCTCCTAATGCACGACAATGCCCGGCCTCATGTGGCAAGAGTATGCAGGCAGTACCTGGAGGATGAAGGAATTGAAACAATTGAATGGCCTTCACGATCCCCTGACTTAAACCCAATAGAACATCTGTGGGACATTATGTTTGGGTCCATTAGGCGGCGCCAGGTTGCTCCTCAGACTGTACAAGAGCTCAGGGATGCCCTCACACAGATCTGGGAGGAAATGCCACAAGACACCATCCGTTGTCTCATTAGGAGCATGCCCCGACGTTGTCAAGCATGCACACAAGCTCGTGGGGGCCACACAAGATACTGAAAAGCATTTTGAGTTGCAGAAATGAAGTTTTTGAAATAATGGACTAGCCTGCCACATCTTCATTTCACTCTGATTTTAGGGTGTCTACACAATTGAGCCCTCTGTAGGCTGAAAACTTTTATTTCCATTAAAAGACTTGGCATCCTTTTGTTCCTAAGACATTGCCCTGTCGTTATTTGTATAGATATCCAACTTCATATTGAGATCTGATGTATCTAATGTGTTTCTTTAAAGTGTTCCTTTCATTTTTGTGAGCAGTGTATATATATACATACATATATATACTTACAGCACTGTAATTTACAAGTCTATTTTAATTTTAGATAAATGTTTAATGTAAAAAGTTCTGTGATCACTATTTGCATTGCTCAAAAAAGCGTTCCTTGATGTGTTAACTTAGATTTTTCTATATGGACCTGATGTTTTATTTTTAATTTCTAATTATTGGAGACTGACAAAAGAGCACAGTATTATTCCACCATGGTGATGTAAAAGGAAAGTTTAGAAGTCTGTTAAACAATAAATGACTTTATAAAGCCAGTTGTTTTGTTATATATTAATCTTTTAGTCTGCCACAATAATGTAATGAATTTAAATAAAAATACATCAAAATGAGGGATTTTCTCAGCCATTAGTAGGTGAGATTAATTAGATGAATTAATAACAGGTCATAATTAATTNGCGCCATTTTGCGTCGACGCAAGGGCTCTCGGACGGGCTCGCGGAGGGTGACGGAGACATGCCCCCAAAAATAACTGTCCGTCGAGAGCAACGGAGAGCGCAAGCTTGTGATTGGTCAGGACGCCGCTTCTCTGAAATACGTCACCAGCAGCACCGCCACTGCCGACTCAAAAAATAAAGAGCGCTGAAGATATTTAGCGGGAGACATGGAGCAGATTGAAGAACGCCTCGCTGAAAAAGTTCGAAAATATGAAAGTTTATTCACTCGTGACTGAAGGAGCACAAAGATACACAGTGAGCGATTTATTCATGGACGGAAATGACGAGAAACGTGGGTTTAGAGGTGCCGACCGCATGAAGAGGTGGAGGAGAATGAGGGACAAATTCGTCCGTGTTAAAAACTTTCTAAAATACATTAAAACAAGGTAAACACAGTAGTAAATACACTATCGTAGACCGGATACGTGGCTGTAATGGTGGCAGGATACCCCAGAAATGTGCTACGCCCTCTGCTGTCCAGGCGGGGGGTTGCTTTGCAACATCCCCCAGCCAACAGAGAAGTAGAAACATAAAACGCCTCCATCAACGCGTATGGGTCTCTAGCCCGCGGAGATGACGGAGAAGTATAACTCAGCCTTTAGACGGGTCCTCGGTACTACCGGTACCAACGAAATCTTGGTACCGTGACGTTTACATTTTTGTAGTACCGGGTTGGTACCGAAGAACCGGTTCTTTTGACAACACTAGTGTAGTTAAAGGTTTGCAATTTTATATGGTTTGATTATAAATATAGTTATTAATAACTGTAGTTTCCATCATTCCAGCTCTAGAATTTAATTGTAACATGTTTTTTTCATATCCTTTTAGGTATATCAACGTACAGGAAAGTTTGCCCTAACTGTGACATGGTGTATCGCTATCAAGACTGGCAAGATGACGTCCACAATTTTGATGATCATTTGCTACTGTCAATACATTTTTGCCTTTTATTGAGGAATGCACTACAGGTTAGTTCATGCTTTTACTAATTAGTTATGTAAAATGTAAAAACATGTTGACTGACATTTGTCAAAAAATAACTAAAATATTGTAATTGTGTTCTCATATTTCTGTAGACTCACACTGCTGTCAGCCGTGTCATTGAAATGTATGAACACACAGAAGGGGAGAGCTTTCCTAACAAGGATCGGATTCTGCATGCGTATCTATCATTTGAGGGTCTAACTGATCATGACTACCTGTATGCATGTGTTTCATGTGGGTACCATCCAGCTGTAGTAGGCATGGACCTTCATAAAAAAGGTGTTTTTAGCATGCCAGGTAAATGTTTAGCTTCTTAAGCTGTAGTGCAACTTAACTGTTAGAGAAAATGTTCATCTCATTTGAAATTAATGTTTCACAAATATTTTCTTCATATTTCTGAAGTTAGTGACATACCAAACCCACCACAGAACTACAATGGAAAAGTTAATGCCCACTCCTTTTGGGAAGCTGTGACCATGGAAGTAATTAGTCGTGGACTTTATGCTCGTAAGTTGTGGCTGTTTTAGTTGAAGAATAGTTAACATGCAGCAAACCAAACTATTAAGGGCCTTAATGTGTCTGGAAATGTGGAAGACATGCTTGAAATAATGTTGGCATGTCTCCTTTTTTTGTTTCAGCTGGCTGCAAGAATCCTTTTGTTTTGAAACCTACTTACCACAACTGGTCCCCCTGGATTGGACCACAGACAAGACAATCGGATATTTTGTTCAACACAGAGAGTGAGAAACTCTGCATGCCTGATCTAAGCAGTGATGTAGACGAGTATCTCACAGAAGAGCGGCTTGCTGATCAAGTTCTCAATCTGAAGGTATTTTCACATACAGATTTGGCTTAATCTTAAACCAGGTGAATAGAAAGNTGTGTGTGTGCGCGCGCGCGCGCGTGTGTGTGTGTGTGTGTGTGTGTGTATGACTGTTTGATGTAGTGAAATTATTACTATATTTACAGATGCTGAATTCTTGTATGAAAGTCATTGAAAAACTGTCCAATGACAAGGTTGGCAAATTAAAAGTTTATATATTAATTTTATGATATCATTTGAGTTAGGAGATACAGCATGTAGCTACTCAATGACTACAATTCATATTCATGAGACAATAACATATATATATTCATCTGTTTCTAACTGAGCATAAAATTAATAATGTATTTTTTTTTTTTGTTTGTTTGTATTGTTTATTTTTTCTCTCCAGGGTGTTAAGGTTTTTGCAGGAAACAGTCATGTAGTCCGCACCTGGTTTCGACCTTGGTCACTGGATCCAACACTTCATCTCCCAGTAAATGTTTTAGGACTTATTAATTAATATCAGCTTTCTATGCCAGTTTGACAATCACATTTATTTTTGATTTTCATGTTCAGTCACAGGCACCAGATCTGGACTGGATTCTCATTCCTGTATGGCTTCCAGGACAGTGTTAGTATAATTTTTATTTGACATATTGTTTTTAAAATTGGCTGCTAGATTGTATTTTTTACTTTGTAGTGTTTTTCACCTTCCTAATGATGCATTTTTACAGATTCTGAAGCCTAAGAATAGGGAGATTTTCTTCCTTGATTCAATCAATGGCTCAGGCTTCACTGATGCAAACTACATCCGAACATTAAGGTTGATTTAGAATAATTTGTGGATTTGCATGTGTTTCATCTTCAGTTGTTGTGTTCTGTTAAACACACAGTTCAGCTTTAAATCTCCTTTTTCTCTTTTCTTTCATTTTCTCCTCAACAGAGACCTCTCTCATCATCTGTCACCTGGACCCTGGAAAGAATATGTTGCAAATGACATAAAGGTGAGATGATTTTAATGGACACCTGTGGTTTTGAGCCTGCTTGTGTTCAGCTAACTCTGCCTTTGAAGTCGGTGCTGTGGGTAGTGGTAGGGACATTTAGAAACGAAGCCGTTGCCCTTGAAAAACACAATTGAACTGTTCTAGGTGGCTCCTAGTTGGTTGTAGCTATAGGCAGGTAACATTTATTTATTTAACATTAACATTTTAGATCACAGGGATTGCCAAAACAAAGACTCTCCAACAACTGTGGAATGTTTGCAGTGATGGTAACACAGTTGCTTCCACTCATCATCACCATATTGTTTTCAGGGTTTAATAAGTATTATATTTCTCTCAACAGTATGCATTCTACTTTGTGATGGGAGCACCTTTTGATTTCAGTGAGGTAAGGTCACTGATGAGAGTAAACTCTTCATGGTGGAGGTTGTTTCACCAAATTGTATATTTTCATATGTACAGATCGACATGATGAAGATAAGAAGATGGTGGTGTGTAGTTCTTCTAAGAAACTTCCCTGTGAAGTAAGGACATTAACTCTGGTCCTTGCTACATCATATTGCAACATTGTTTAAAGACTTTTGTTTTTTCATTTCTAAAGATCCAGAGAAGAACGACAACAAGAGAGAAAGCGGAGAAGAGTGGATGGAGCAGCGGAAGAAAGGGCTGACTGTGGGGTATGTTGGTGCTTTATATCAGGATCAGGTTGTTTGTAATCACCTCATTGTTAGTGTTTTCTGTATACAGTTGCACTAGGTTTGTGTTTTCATTTTGTTATAGGATTTCTGAATCCTGTACCGCTTCTCTATTTCATTCTGTATCTCACACACACCCACACACACACACACCCACACACATCTGAACACACCCACTTCCTTATCTCCTACTTTAAATAAACTGTGTTGGCAGCCGCTCGAGGCAGACTGTACTCTGTCCTGAGTTGGTCTGTCACCATTTTGCAAAAGGTTCTATGTCTGTGTCTTATTATGTCTATCTCCCTTATTTCCTCAGCGTCAGACAGTTAGGTGATTGAGAAAATCCCTGACATAAATTGGTCCTTCGAGCGGTGCCTGGGGGTCTTTGCTGTCGACGCAGGATGCCATTCGCCGGACAGTGCAGCGCCCTGTTTTCGCTGGGGGTCGGCGCTTGGACTCTGGCGTCGCCAGGGGGCCACCAGGTCTGCGAACTCAAACAGCTGAGCTGGGGAGATCTGGTGAGACATTCTTGTTTGTGTGTGAAGGGCCTGAGCGTTCGCCCTGAGAGTAAACGCGATTGATGATAAACAGCTGTGTTGATGCGCCGGTAAGATAACTGTTGAAGTGTCCTAAATTGGGTCTTTGAGCGTTTTTCCCGTGAATTAAACGAAATTGGCTGGTTTTTGAGCGTTTTTCCGTGAATTAAACGAAACTTCCGGTTATGTAAGATAATTGTGGAGTACTCAAAATTGGGTCTTTGAGCGTTTTTCCCGTGAATTAAACGAAATTGGCTGGTTTTTGAGCGTTTTCCC
>SSNS01000403.1:488501-523500 GCA_006937985.1 Aphyosemion australe | reverse complement strand
GATGCCCTCACACAGATCTGGGAGGAAATGCCACAAGACACCATCCGTTGTCTCATTAGGAGCATGCCCCGACGTTGTCAAGCATGCACACAAGCTCGTGGGGGCCACACAAGATACTGAAAAGCACTTTGAGTTGCAGAAATGAAGTTTTTGAAATAATGGACTAGCCTGCCACATCTTCATTTCACTCTGATTTTAGGGTGTCTACACAATTGAGCCCTCTGTAGGCTGAAAACTTTTATTTCCATTAAAAGACTTGGCATCCTTTTGTTCCTAAGACATTGCCCTGTCGTTATTTGTATAGATATCCAACTTCATATTGAGATCTGATGTATCTAATGTGTTTCTTTAAAGTGTTCCTTTAATTTTTGTGAGCAGTGTATATTTTTTTGTCTCTTTCTTAGCTTGCACAGGTTTTGGACACCACCAGAGATCCAGGGGAATATCTTGCTTCCATTGAAAACCAGATCTTAACTCGAGGTGACATGTTAACTTTGGGGCTATCAGAAGACATTAATGGACTGGTAAGTTTCCAAATATTTTAACCGTGTGTGTGTGTGTGTGACTGATGTTGTGAAATTATTATGATTGTTACTATATTTACAGATGCTGAATTCTTGTATGAAAGTCATTGAAAAACTGTCCAATGACAAGGTTGGAAAATTAAAAGTTTATATATTAATTTTATTATATCATTTGAGTTAGGAGGCACAGCATGTAGCTACTCAATGAGTACAATTCATATTCATGAGACAATAACATATATTGAAGGCTAGTCACCTGTTTCTAACAGAGCATAAAATAAATAATGTAATGTATTTTTTTTGTTTGTTTTGTATTGTTTATTTTTTTTCTCTCCAGGGTGTTAAGGTTTTTGCAGGAAACAGTCATGTAGTCCGCACCTGGTTTCCACCTTGGTCACTGGATCCAACACTTCATCTCCCAGTAAATGTTTTAGGACCTATTAATTAATATCAGCTTTCTATGCCAGTTTTACCATCGCATTGATTTTTCAGTCACAGGCACCAGATCTGGACTGGATTCTCATTCCTGTATGGCGTCCAGGACATTGGACACTCTGCGTTAGTATAATTTTTATTTGACATTATGCTTTTTAAATTGGCTGCTAGATTGTATTTTTTGCTTTGTAGTGGTTTTCACCTTCCTAATGATGCATTTTTACAGATTCTGAAGCCTAATAATAGGGGGATTTTCTTCCTTGATTCAATCAATGGCTCAGGCTTCACTGATGCAAACCACGTCTGAACATTAAGGTTTATTTAGAATAATTTGTGGATTTCCATGTGTTCCATATTCAGTTGTTGTGTTCTGTTCAAGTTCAAAGTTCAAATCCTTTATTGTCATTGCAACAAGTACAACGAAATTAAGTGCAGTCCCCCTATCAGGTTAAAAAGATGATATTAAGAAAATATTTAGAAAGCCCTATGGGACCTTATTGCACATACTCCTTAGTGCATGATAAAAATAAATAAATAAAAACAGTCTTTAAAAAAAAAAAATACATAAAAAAATAAAAACCCTAATTACTCATTAAAAAAGAGACACTAATTACACATGAATCCTTCTACCCTTAATTTCCATTCAGTGCCCTAATGGCAACAGGATAGAAACTGCTGTGTAGTCTATTTGTCCTGGTTCTAATGCTCCGGTATCTTTTCCCTGATGGTAGCAGTTGGAACAGGTCATATGCAGGATGTGAGGAGTCGTTTAGAATACTTTCAGCTCTCCTGAGGCAGCAGAGGTTATGCAGTTCATCCAGAGAGGATAAACGACAACCAATAATCTGCTGGGCGGTCTTTACAATCCTCTGTAATGATTTCCTTTGTGCTGATGTGCAACTGGAAAACCACACGCCAAGCAGTAGCACAAGGTGCTCTCAATGGAGCAACGATAGAAAGACACCAGCAGCTTCTGAGAGATGTTATTTTTCTTGAGGCATCTAAGGAAGTAAAGTCTTCGCTGAGCCTTCTTTACCAACTGTGTAGAGTTCACACCCCAGGACAGGTCGTCAGCGATGTGTACACCCAAGAAACAGAAATCTGACACTGTCTCCACACACTCCCTGTTAATGTAAAGTGGGTTGATAACAGTTTTCTTTTTCCTGAAATCCACAACAATTTCCTTGGTCTTTGCTGTATTCAGGAGCAGATTGTTGTCAGTGCACCATGCTTCCAATCTCTCCACTTCATGCCTATAGGCAGACTTGTCTCCCCCAGAAATGAGCCCCACCACAGTGGTGTCGTCGGCAAATTTGATGATAGTGTTACTGTTGTGTACTGGGGCACAGTCGTGTGTGTACAGCGTGAAGAGCAGGGGGCTCAGCACACAGCCCTGGGGGGAGCCAGTGCTGACAGTCAGTGCGTCTTCATCAGGACTGGAGTAAGCGCTACAGGCCGATAATCATTCCAGCTGGTTATGAATGATTTTTTTGGTAAGGGAACTATGGTGGAGGATTTCAGACAGAGTGGCACTGAGGCCTGTGACAGTGACAAATTGAAGATCTTTGTGATAACCCCCGCCAGTTGTTCTGCACAATTTTTCAGCACTCGTCCAGGTACGCCGTCAGGACCTGCTGCCTTCCTGTAATTGATAGCCAGGAGCGTGCGTCTCACCTCATGTTCCTGCACTCTAAAGTGTGGAGTGATGTTACTGTGAGCCGCTGTTGTTGCAAGTTCATCATCAATCTGTAGTGGCTGCACCTCAAAGCGGGCAAAGAATTGATTCAGCTCCTCTGCTATTGAGGCACTACCTACAGCAGCTCCCTGATTTGTCCTGTAGTTAGTAATGTGCTGGACCCCCTGCCAGACCTGCCTACAGTTGTTGCTGTCCAGGTGCTCCTCAATCCTTCTCCTATAGTCCTTCTTAGCCTTCTTTATACCCCTCTTCAGATTCACCAGACCTGAAGGCGATATTTCTTTCCTTAAGCAGCCGCTGGACTGCCCTTGTCATCCAGGGTTTTTGGTTAGGATAGACTCGGATGTGTTTCTCCACTATGACGTTGTCGATGCAGGTCTTAATATAGCACAGTACACTGTCAGTGAAGAGTTCCAGATTAGGATGATCAAAAATGTCCCAGTTAGTCCTGTCAAAGCAGTCCTGCAACTGCTGAATAGCATCCTCAGGCCAGAGTGTGATGGATCGCATAACAGCTTGAACAGATTTCCTGAGAGGGGAGTATGAAGGAATCAGCCACAGTGACATGTGGTCAGACTGAGCCAAGTGTGGAAGCTGTTTAGCTCTATAGCCCAACTTGATGTTTGTGTAGATCTTATCTAGTGTATTAGCGCCTCTGGTGGCACATTTTACATGCTGGTGGAATTTGGGGAGGACTGTTTTTAAATCCACATGATTAAAATCTCCCGCGATGATAATCGCAGCGTCAGGATACCGGCTCTGTTGACTGCTAATACTGTTGTATAATTGTTCAAGAGCTGAGGTGGCATTAGCAGCTGGCGGTATATAAACAACAGTGCTCATCACCACGTTAAACTCCCGTGGCAAATAGATTGGTCTGCACTTCACAGTCATATACTCCAGATCTGGAGAGCAATAACCATCCACTATGGTTGCGTTTGTGCACCAGTTGTTATTGATGTACACACACACCCCCCCTCCTTTGCTCTTACCGGAATCTGTAGTCCTGTTGTGGCGCAGCAATGTGTAGCCTGTTAGCTCGATAGCTGGATCCGGTATTAGTGAATGAAGCCATGTTTCCGTGAACACCAACAAACAACTGTCCTTAATCACATGAGTTGTTGCAGCCTGTAGTCTCAGTTCGTCCATCTTGTTGACAATTGATCTGACATTTGCAAGAAAAACGCTGGTTTATAGGACTGTCTCTGTAGCCTAGCTGCCGCACCGGCCCTGCAGCCTCGTTTCTGCTTCCTCTTTTTGCGCCGCCTGCGTCGTCGGCCATCGGGGATAGTAATCCACGGAGAGCCCGGTGTCCTGGCGATCTCCACAGGAATGTTGTGTGAGTGGATAAATTCCGCCTTTACACTCCGCTCTCCGCATACGCCAATGCTAAGGAGACTTTGCCGGGTGTAGAATGTGTTCGCCCAACACGAAGTTATGCAGAAAAGAAAAAAACACAGAAGTAGACACACAATTCCATGAACGGGAGAGCACCGAGCCGCTGCAACTGTGTGCGCCGCCATCACATCACCGTACGCAACCGACCTTTACGTGCCGCCCTGGTGGTCAACGGGGACACACAGTTAAACACACAGTTCAGCTTTAAATCTCCTTTTTCTCTTTTCTTTCATTTTCATCTCAACAGAACCCTCTCTCATCATCTGTCACCTGGACCATGGAAAGAATATGTTGCAAATGACATAAAGGTGAGATGATTTTGATGGACACCTGTGGTTCTGAGCCTGCTTGTGTCCATCTAACTCTGCCTTTGAAGTCGGTGCTGTGGGTAGTGGTAGGGACATTTAGAAACGAAGCCGTTGCCCTTGAAAAACACAATTGAACTGTTCTAGGTGGCTCCTAGTTGGTTGTAGCTATAGGCAGGTAACATTTATTTATTTAACATATATTTTATATCACAGGGATTGCCAAAACAAAGACTCTCCAGCAACTGTGGAATGTTTGCAGTGATGGTAACACAGTTGCTTCCACTCATCATCACCATATTGTTTTCAGGGTTTAATAAGTATTATATTTCTCTCGACAGTATGCATTCTACTTTGTGATGGGAGCACCTTTTGATCTCAGTGAGGTAAGGTCACTGATGAGAGTAAACTCTTCATGGTGGAGATTGTTTCACCAAATTGTATATTTCCATATGTACAGATCGACATGATGAAGAGAAGAAGATGGTGGTGTGTAGTTATTTTAAGAAACTTCCCTGTGAAGTAAGGACAACAACTCTGCTCCTTGCTACATCATATTGCAACATTGTTTAAAGACTTTTGTTTTGTCATTTTTAAAGATCCAGAGAAGAACGACAACAAGAGAGAAAGCGGAGAAGAGTGGCTGGAGCGGCGGAAGAAAGGGCTGACTGTGGGGTATGTTGGTGCTTTATATCAGGATCAGGTCGTTTGTAATCACCTCATTGTTAGTGTTTTCAGTATACAGTTGCACTAGGTTTGTGTTTTCATTTCTAGAAAGATAATTTGGATCTAACCATCAAAATGCAATGGTGATGTTTGGAACGGACTCAATCTTTAAATAAAACTTTATATTTTGCCAGACTCGGAGTGCCAATGACCACACATATGCCAAAACAACAGAGGCAGATTTAGTCTTCTAATTCACAGCATCCATAATAAACCACCAATTTGTTATTTGAACTAGAAACAATACTTATTTAGAACAGCATTTTGTATTATGTTTGAAATGGTGTGGGAAAAATATTGAGAAATAAAGTGTTAATTGTTGTTTTATGGTGTTGCAGATACAGATACAACAGACACCTCCAGTTTTACAGGCAAGAACTATTCATGTTGTCTTGTAATTCTATGACAGTCTCACAGTGCACATTTGTGTTGTTTTTATAGATGCCCGTCATGTGCTTGAAGCTGTGCTCCTGGAGGTGACCCTAACAGAAGGAGATGCAGCTTACCTGTCGTTGGCACTGACCTGTAAACTCTTCAACGCAATAGTTTCTGATCCAGATTTTAGAAAGAAGGCCCACTTTGCCTGGCTGGATGGTAATGAATGACCTTTGATTTTTGTTTTCACTTAAATTCATTTCACTTAATTGAATTATCATTTGTCAATAGGTGAGATTGACTGGAGCAAGTTCTCTGCAAACTTCAAATCAGAGCACAGGATTCCATTCATCGTGGCAAGATGCTGTTCCTGCAACAGTCAGTACAAAGACTGTGTGGGCTTCACAGGAAATGGACAAAGAGGAGAGTATCCCCGCTATTACTCTGGCGGGATTCCTGGACACTGCCCTGGCTGTCAGCACTGAGCAGGTTTCATATACAGTGCCAAATAGTCCTGTGAAATGTTTGTTCAGCAAGTGTCCTCAAATGTCTTTTTTGTTTTTGGTAATGTTAATGTTTTGGTAATGTTCAATTGCCCCTAGGGGATAAAGTCTTTCTGATTATGTTCCTCTGTTTGCGAATAAAGATCTTTTTTGTAATGGGTGCAGTTAATATAAAAATAATGAGAGTGAAACAAACCAACTCAAGTTTAAATAAAAAAAAAATCACAGGTGAAACTCAAAAACTTAGAATCTGGAGCAAACGTTTGTTTCAATAATTCAGCTTAAAAGTGAAACTAATATATGACAGACTTGTTTCATGCAAAGCCAGATATTTTAAACATTTGTTATAATTGTGATGATTATGGCTTACAGCACATGAAAACCCCACATTCAAATTCTCAGACATTTGGAATCAAACATGGATTTTAAATAGAAAAATGTTGGACATCTAAGTTTATTTCAAAAGTACTCTGCAATTGGTTTAGGCCCCTTTTGACGTTACTAAAATAAATTAATGTTTGCACTATATTCTGATTTTTTGAGTTTCACATGTTTTTAGGAATTATATTGATTTGAAACTCAAATCCTTAAAAGTCATTCTCAGCAGCTGGTTCCACAGAGCCATCCTTTTGGAAGATATTTTTTTCACTACAATGGAAAGTTTTCTCCATTTTGTTAATTGTATATATGTAGGCTACATGATAAAATGACTAAATAAATAAAACCAAGACAACTTCATTGTCATTTGGAGACAGATGCCACTTTCCTTAGGAGAGCTGATGTTCCATCTGGAGGAATAAGATTTAAGATCAGTTTTGATTATATTAATAGTCCCATCAAACTCAAATGGTTAGTTTCCTAAAAATATTATAGAAGCAGCCTATTTAAAAAATTATTCTTATGAGATTTCTAATGGCATTGATAGTATTACTTTCCAGATGGGACTTCGATCATTTTATCATCAGTTTATAGATTTCAGATTTTCTTATAATGGTTATGCGATATTGGAAACTTATTTTCTTTGCAATATCTGTCACAATTTGGAACAGCATGCATTCTGATTAAACAGAAGTTACCTTTTACAATGATAGATTTGACAAGGAGGAGAAAGTAGTGATGCCCATGATCTTTTATTGAAAATCGCATTAATGTGCACTAAAACAGTATTTAACAGAGTGTTGAAGGTAAAACCTGCTGTGATTCTAGGCATTCAGTAGTTACTCAGAAAGAACCATTTTATTATAAATTAATATTAATTTATATACACAAAATCTAATAAAATAATAAGAAATGCTCGACTTAATTTCAATATTCTATCAACCCTTTGTGATGTACTAAATGTATGAACACTAATCTGACTATCTTCATCTACATGCCTATAGATGATTAGTAAGTAAGTGCATTTTATTTGTAAAGCATCTCACACAGAAAAAGAATCACAAAGTGTTTCACAAAGCAGAGGTTCTTCTAACTAGGGAACAGGAAACAAACTACAGCAATAAATCTTTATGAAGATGATTCTAACTCTTTTGAGACTTAAGTCAGCAATGATGAAGAAGATGACCAGGATGGCAACAATTCTGACGGTCAGCTGAAACTCTTGTCAGACTCTGAGCCAAAAACTAAAGATTGTAACAAAGGCTGGAAGGAGAGCAGGTCTTCTAAATCATATGTTAAGGCTGTCAAACCCTTTAGCTGCCAGAGTGTGGTAAACAATTTCGCCATGAGCGGTCTCTCCAGAAACACGTGACAAGTCATTCAGGAATGAGGTCTTCAAGCTGTTGTATTGAGAAATGTGTTAGAGTGAAGCAAAATGTAGACTCTAGCAGGAAAGTCCAGACAAAACTAAAATCATTTCGTTGTGACGACTGTGGAAACATTTTTAGCACAGAATCAGATTTAACCAGACACATGAGTGTTCACACAGGACAGAAGCCTTTTGCTTGTGAACTATGTGGACAAGGATTTAGTGTAAAGTCATGTTTAAACAGACACATGAGAGTTCACACAGGACAGAAGCTTTTTCCTTGTGAGCTCTGTGGACAAAGATTTACCGAAAAAGGACATTTAGTCACACACATGAGAGTCCACACAGGACAGAAGCCTTTTGCTTGTGAGCTCTGTGGACAAAGCTTTAGTGTAAAGTCAAATTTAAACAGACACATGAAAGTCCACACAGGACAGAAGCCTTTTGCTTGTGAGCTCTGTGGACAAAGCTTTAGTGTAAAGTCAAATTTAAACAGACACATGAAAGTCCACATGGGACAGAAGCCTTTTGCTTGTGAGCACTGTGGACAAAGATTTAGTGTAAAGTCAAATTTAAACAGACACATGAAAGTCCACACAGGACAGAAGCCTTTTGCTTGTGAGCACTGTGGACAAAGATTTAGTGTAAAGTCAAATTTAAACAGTCACATGAGAGTCCACACGGGACAGAAGCCTTTTGCTTGTGAGCTCTGTGGACAAAGATTTAGTGTAAAGTCAAATTTAAACAGTCACATGAGAGTCCACACAGGACAGAAGCCTTTTGCTTGTGAGCTCTGTGGACAAAGATTTAGTGTAAAGTCAAATTTAAACAGACACATGAAAGTCCACACGGGACAGAAGCCTTTTGCTTGTGAGCTCTGTGGACAAAGATTTAGTGTAAAGTCAAATTTAAACAGTCACATGAGAGTCCACACAGGACAGAAGTCTTTCCTTGTGAGCTCTGTGGACAAAGCTTTAGTGTAAAGTCGCGTTTAAATGTTCACATGAGAGTCCACACGGGACAGAAGCCTTTTACTTGTGAGCTCTGTGGACAAAGCTTTAGTGTAAAGTCAAATTTAAACAAACACATGAGAGTCCACACAGGACAGAAGCCTTTTGCTTGTGAGCTCTGTGGACAAAGATTTAGTGTAAAGTCGCATTTAAACGTTCACGTGAGAATCCACACAGGACAGAAGCCTTTTGAATGTGAACTTTGCGAACAAAGATTTAGTAATAAGTCAAATTTAAACGTTCACATGAGAGTCCACACAGGACAGAAGCCTTTTGAATGTGAACTTTGCGAACAAAGATTTAGTAATAAGTCAAATTTAAACGTTCACATGAGAGTCCACACAGGACAGAAGCCTTTTGCTTGTGAGTTCTGTGGACAAAAATTTAGTGTAAAGTCAAATTTAAATGTTCACATGAGAGTCCACACAGGACAGAAGCCTTTTGAATGTGAACTTTGCGAACAAAGATTTAGTAATAAGTCAAATTTAAACGTTCACATGAGAGTCCACACAGGACAGAAGCCTTTTGCTTGTGAACTTTGTGGACAAAGATTTGTCCAAAAGGGAATTTTAGACACACACATGAGCATCCACACAGGACAGAAGCCTTTTGCTTGTGAACTTTGTGGACAAAGATTTAGTGTTAAGTCAAGTTTAAACTAACACATGAGAGTCCACACAGGACAGAAGCCTTTTGAATGTGAACTTTGCGAACAAAGATTTAGTAATAAGTCAAATTTAAACGTTCACATGAGAGTCCACACAGGACAGAAGCCTTTTGCTTGTGAACTTTGTGGACAAAGATTTGTCCAAAAGGGAATTTTAGACACACACATGAGCATCCACACAGGACTGAAGCCTTTTGCTTGTGAACTTTGTGGACAAAGATTTGTCCAAAAGGGAAGTTTAGACACACACATCAGGGTTTCCCCCAGCGCTACTTTAGCCTGGCGGGCCGCCAGGCTTTGCGTGCCCCGCCGCCAGGCTAAGCGTCACTTATTTATTTATTTTAAAGTTTTTTTAATGCACCAAACTAACATTTAAAATGTTAAATTTAGCGCTGAAACAAATACTCGAATGTTTCGATTAAAAAAATTCCTCAAATCATTATTTACTGATTTGAGGCGTTAAATGCGTAACGCAGCCGGACTCTAATTTACACGGACACATTTTACTGGAGCACAACGTTGGATATCACCGGTGATCGCGACAGCATGGAGGACAATGAAGAAAACAATAAAGGCAAAAGGCAAAGGTGGTCCAAAGTTTGGGACCATTTTAAACTCAGAAGAAGAGAAAACACGGTCGAGTGTCTCCACTGTTAAACGGAGTTGTCTTACCATAACAGCACAACTTTATGCTTGAACAGGAAACCGCTTCAGCCAGCCGAATCCACGACCAGGTAGGCTAATGCTAATACCATAGACATAGGCTAATACGTAGCACGCACGCTAACTTTCGCGTCACGTAGGGACCGGAAAAAACCACGTTAATCGTGTTCACGTTAAACTAAGACTGAAAAAACTCTACAACTGAAAGAAAAATCGCCATCATCCTGTTTATGTAGATGTCTGCAGCAGCTGCAGCGGTGTGGAGCAGGGCTGCAGCTAATACCTGGAGTCATTACTGTGGCTCAGTGTGACGCTGCCTATATGGCAGGCCGTTATAGCATATAATTTACTAACATATCTATCTTTGAATATAATTTTAGGTTGAATCATTGCCAATCTGTGTATATTTAGAAAAATATGACGCATTGTTACTAGTAGAAATTAGTAACATTTCTACTTGAAGTTTGATTTTGAAACACAAACTCAGAATTTTTTTCCTCCGTTTTGAAAGGTCGTCAAATAGAATATTTGATTGACAGAGGATTAGATAGAATATTAGAATACTAAAATATTAAATAGCTGTAGCCCTTGTTAATGCAGGAGATAGGTGTAGGAGACTATTTTCATGTTCAGCCTGCATGAAAAACTCAGAGTGATCCATTATAATCAGAAATAATCATAAAAAAATGTTTGTTCAGTGAAGCACACCTTTAAAATGAATAGGGGTCTTTAACCTGCAAGTCTGACTTTAACAGCATCTGGTGATACAAAAGTACAATAGCAACATCTTACGATGGATAAGTGAACAGGGTGAGAGGTCAGGTGTATTTTCCATGATCTGAATTGTATTTTTTTGTGTCTGGTAAAACCATATTTCTAGATTGTGCCTTTTTGTAAGACAAATAAATATTGTTAATAAATGGTTTATAACACCACATACTAGTCATACTTTTAAACTTCCTGACTTTTTTTTTTTTTTTGTCTACCACCGGGCTTTGCGAGTTTTCTGGGGGAAACCCTGCACATGAGAGTCCACACAGGACAGAAGCCCTTTGTTTGTGATCTTTGTGGACAAAGATTTGTCTAAAAGGGAATTTTAGACACACACATGAGTCCACACAGGACAGAAGCCTTTTGCTTGTGAGCTCTGTGGACAAAGATTTAGTGTAAAGTCAAGTTTAAACAAACACATGAGAGTCCATTCAGGACACAAAGCATCTGTTTAACTCCAAGAATTATTGTTGTTATTCTAGTAATTTTCAGATCTTTGACATTTAACTTTGTTTGGTTTTTTAGTCGGCGGTTCCAGGTTTGGTTTCTGAATGAATCAACATAAAAAGTTAGTTTTACTGTTGCAGCAAATTATTAAATGTTGACTTTCTATTTACATGTTTTACTTCTTATGAAAAAAAATCATTGTTTCTGAGATATGATTGGAGAATTAAAATGAATGAGCATGAATCAAAAATTATTTTGGGACTTCCAAGTGCGCTGTTGAAATGTTCTACTGATCTGTGAGCTCTTTAACTCAAATGAAAGGCAGCTTAGTCTTGGTGTCATACCAGTTTTAGTAAATGTTTGGTATTTGGAGGTTGGAAAAATAAGGATTTGTTTGAGTGTTTTATTACATCTCTTTGTTCAGTTTGTTGTTGGCTAACTCAGCTGTTCGAGATTGAACCAAGTTGCAGAAGTTTTAAAGTAGAGCTAGAATGCAGTTAATCAACAAACTAAAACAGCTTTGAGCCCCTAAAAAGCATAAGAAATGTTCTTTTGGCTTTCATCTGTCCCAGGAGCCCTGATACAGGCTATTCTAAACCAGCCTTGCTGTAAAAAGAGCAGTTGACCCCTCCCACTCGGCCAGGACATAAATATGATAATGAGCTGCTTGCTGATTGGTTGGTTTCCCCAGAAGGCCTCAGACACTGGAGACATGCATGTTTGAGGAGGAAGTGCTCCCCCTTATGATGTGTTAAGGAAGACTTTCTCAGAACAGAAGTTTTTCTCTCGCATTTTTCAACTTTCTAATTTACATAAACTGTAGGTCACACATGGCTTTGACTTTTTGACATGCTACTTTTGACCACCCAAGCTGTCTTTATTCAGCAACAAGGAAAATGTTGGTTTACATTCTAGGTCCTCTTTAAACAATATTTTATAGACTTAATAAGTGGGGCACGTGCTTTAAGTGAAGTTTGAGCTGGAATGGTATCAAGTGCACTGTGGTGTCTGGTGTCCTTCACTTTGCTTTCTGTCAGTTATTCAGTCTTTTATGAACATTAACCTGGTAGGTGTACAGGCTGACGTAAGAATAAATCTGCTCAGAGAGCTCTTGAAGTCCACTATTTATGATGTCTGTTTTCTGGTTATTTACTTTGATAATAAAGGTTGAATTTGTTATTGTAGTCTTTTCCTCTAGTTCTCCATCCTTGCATGGAGCGGTGGAGAGAAGAGGTTCCTGTCAGCAGCTGCTGCTTGTTGGTCAGCCTCACATTAGCCGTCCTGTCTGGCAACAAGCCCATCATCTTTGGGTCGCGTAGCGTTTGTTTTTGTCTGATGGTGTGACTCATGACACCAAAACATCTGGGTTCAAGTGAAGTTGAGTTTCTACTTGAACTCTATCCTGGATGCATTTATTCCAGAAAGACTCACATGAACGACTAAAAGCTCATTGGATGCTATAATTTTTGTTAAGACGTTAATTCACTGTTCATAATGGTTATGTTTGCTCATTTTGCTTTTACCCATCCATCCATCCATCCATCTTCTTCCGCTTATCCGGAGTCGGGTCGCGGGGGCAGCAGCCTAAGGAGGGAAGCCCAGACCTCCCTCTCCCCAGCCACTTGGGCCAGCTCCTCCGGGGGAATCCCAAGGCGTTCCCAGGCCAGCCGAGAGACATAATCTCTCCAGCGTGTCCTGGGTCTTCCTTTGGGCCTCCTCCCGGTTGGACGTGCCCGGAAAACCTCACCAGGAGGCATCCTAATCAGATGCCCGAGCCACCTCAACTGGCTCCTCTCGATGTGAAGGAGCAGCGGGTCTACTCTGAGCCCCTCCCGGATGACCGAGCTTCTCACCCTATCTCTAAGGGGGAGTTCAGCCACCCTGCGAAGAAAACTCATTTCGGCCGCTTGTATCCGCGATCTCGTTCTTTTGGTCACTACCCAAAGCTCGTGACCATAGGTGAGGGTAGGAACGTAGATCGACCGGTAAATCGAGAGCTTCGCCTTCTGGCTCAGCTCTCTCTTCACCAGGACAGACCGGTACAACGCCCGCATCACTGCAGACGCAGCACCAATCCACCTATCGATCTCACGCTCCACCCTTCCCTCACTCGTGAACAAGACCCCGAGATACTTAAACTCCTCCACTTGTGGCAGGACCTCGTCCCTGACCTGGAGAAGGCATTCTACCCTTTTCCGACTCAAGACCATGGTCTCGGATTTAGAGGAGCTGATTCTCATCCCAGCTGCTTCACACCTGGCTGCAAACTGCTCCAGCGAAAGCCGGAGATCACGTTCTGACGAAGCCAACAGGACCACATCATCTGCAAAAAGCAGAGACCTGATCCTTAGGCCACCTAACATGTTTTTGTAAAATCCAATTTTTGGAGCTTTTGACCATGACTCATGAAAAACACCCCAAAGTTTGGTTTTTGGCTTCACGGATGCTTTTTCCTGTCTCAGCTGCAAATCCTCTGCTGGTCTGCCTAGCGGCTGCAGAAGCCTGAATGGGGCGGTTGTGTCCCTCCTCCCCTGGACTATAAACACCAACAGTCAGATTTGTTTTCTTCTTGTTTTTAATCAGTAGAAAAAGAACATTGATCATGTGATGAACGTTTGTTTTCTGGAGAAAAAACACAAACTTGTTTTACTGTGTAAAGAAGACAAACATTCAGCCTCAGATCAGTTCATTGTGTTGGTTCTGATGTTTAAAAGAGTTTCTTCTCCTGGTTCTGACTGAAGATGCTGAACTATTGTAAAAGAATGATTATGTTCATGCTCATATTAACAGGGTTTAAAGTAGAAACAATCATGAGTCTGAAAGTTTTTAGTGAGAGGAATGAAATCATAACCAACTATTGCTTTTTCCATCATTTATTAAAAATGCTCTTTTAAAAGTGATTTTAACACAAAAACTAGTAAAGGTCTAGTAAAAATCACCTTAATGTTTGAAGTAGAACCTTGAAAAGAACACGATGTAACATCTACGTTCCAGAGGACATGAAAGCAGAACTACCTACCAAGTTGTTGCCTTTTGTCCTAAACCTGTCAGAAACACAAGGTGTACCTGAGCAGGTGTTATTGCCGTGGACTTCAGCACTGCTGTCAATGAGAAGCTTGATGATGTCACTTCTTTCTGATGAAGATCTTCTAAAGTTCTCTGGGAGGCCTCCAGCTGATCTAAAATGCTGCTGCAGCCAAACGTCTGAGGAGACATCAGATTTCTTCCATCTGAACTTGTTTCTCCTCAGAGCTCCTCTCTGACAGCCTGTTGTGATCAGGTGCTGCCACCTGCTGGCTGCATCCTGGAACTACCTGAAACGTCTGCTGGCTTCAGTCCAACTGCTGAAATTAACTTTATTAGGTAAAACTAAGTTTATAAACTTGTTTTAATATTTCAGTCACATCTAAAAGTCTTTGATTGAAATTGAAATCCTACAAAATGAGAGATGCAAGCAGCTCGCATGCAGGCCCTATTATATCCCGAGAGAGTTTTCACATTATACACCCAATATGGAATGTTACAACCCAGTCTAGGAGTAGGGCTGTAACAAGAAGGGAGACCAAACAGAGGAGTGGGGTTTTAACGAACTGATTTAATTAACAAAACCAAGGATGGAGTAAATCACTCAATAATCAGAAATAATGGCCAGGGAGGACTCTCCACCACCCAGGAGAGGCCCTCCTGAAAGCAAAAAGTCAGCAGGCTTTATGGGCAGCGCCACACCCTGATCCCAGGTGCCTCCAAGGCTTCTTAACGAGCTGCCTGCAACGGAGGAAAAACAAACAAATGAAAACCCAAAAGACAATGGGGCGTCACAGGAATCAATTCTTAAATTACCCCAAATATCATTGTGAGCTGATTACCCCTTTGTTTAAAACAATACAAATGAAACATTTTTAACTTGGACAGGTTGGAATCGGGAATCCCCTAATCCTAACCAATAACAACAGTGATGGAGGATGCGATGGATGTTGACATCCATTGCAAAGAACTGTGCCTTAGCAGGCATTAGCTCTTTCTGAAGGTACATGGGATAAGCAAAAATCTCTCCCCTGTACATATTGAGGGCTTTTAGTAGGAAGCCATGTCGATCATACAGCAACCTCCATCCCCCCTTCATCTAGTTTGCAGGCTTTCCGAGAAGTCTCCCTTGCTGCGGTCCACTGGGAATCTCCACATGTCCCTCTTCCTCTTGTCTATGAAACTGAACACATAACATGTATGCAGAAGACCTACTTACAGTAATTCAAATAACACAAGTTATGTAAAAGTACCACCTGCTAGCAAGTTAAAAAAAACCTACATTTTTCATTGCTTGCTGTAAAGTGTCAACAAAAGCAGAGACTTTGTCATCTTCAGCCACGAAAAGCCCATCAAAATACCCACGGTCCTGAGAGCTGAGGAAGAAAAATAAAGGAAATTTCTAAATATGGGAGGTGTATATAAATAGATGCATAAAAACCTAAAAACAAATAACTTCAACAATGAGCACCTTTCTTTGTTCAGAAAGCGATAGAGCTTTCTGTTCCCATCCACTGAAACAGCCAGCATTTCAGGTGTGCATGCTGGACATGTGAAGTGGACATCACAGCACAACTGGCCTTCCTCATAAGAAGCATAACAGTGTTCAAGAAAGCTGCGCTGCAGTCCATCGCCGTTAACATGTCCAGTCTGTGTGGATAAATACAAAAGATATACATAACAAATTAAACTTAACAGGTAAAAAAGTGAATATGAAAGAGATGCAATAATTACCCTTCCACCACACTGTGTTCGATGATCTAACAGTTTGGCAAAAGCTTGCCTGGAGAATCCTGGAGCGATTACTTTTAGTTCCTTGAAGGAGCTAAAAATGTCAAAAGCATAAAGCGTGGAGATATTGGCAGATGCTGGCCAATATCCACCCCTCATCAGGTCCTTAACATCAGGCCTCCACTGCTGCTGGCATGCTTGACATTCATAGATTGGCTGGTGCAAATCGTAACGCCCTTGGACAAAAATAAAATTGATAAACAATGTAACCAATAAATATATGCCTGAAAATGATCAACTTTTAAAAGAGCTCTATCTGCACCATTTCACTTTTGGGGATATTGTTACCCCAAAATATTTCTATTTCAAAGAATATTCTTTGAAATATGAACTAGTGTGAATGACAATTACATTAAATGCTATATCAAGTAAAAACTGCACTGGTGGATCACATCTCATCATATGTTCAAATCCATGAGAAAAAAAACTTGTTTTCATTTACCATTGATGTTGATTAAAATCACTGGTTTTCCTGGTGACAGCGAGAAGTTTACACCCCCACAAGAGCAGTTTCGGACCTTCACAGTTGGCAAAATGCAAGCTGTCATAAAAGAGCATACCATTAGTTTACTTGATTTGGAATTAAGTGTGGACATACATTTAAAAGAGGGAAATACCTTGATTATGAGTGTAATATTGACCCTCCACGGATACAATGCAGGTGGTTGGAGGAATGGCTTTCAAAAAGCCATAAATTATACATTCTCTGTTGTGGAGTGGCTGAGTTTTGTGGTGTAGAACGTCACAACTGCCACAAAACCATTCCTGTGGAAGACGCTCTCTGCACCTACATGGATCAAATCATGCATTTTTATGTAATCATCAAGGTTCACTCACACTTAAAAACAACAAACAAGGCATAGTTCAGCAATCTCAGCTATATAAATATTTGTGTCATTAAGAGGAGACCTTATAACAGCAGGCTGGATGGAGGCAGCAGCAACACGTAGGCTGACCAACAGTTTCTGCTTCAGTGAGGCATTTCACGTGGTATGGACGTGATTCTTTCCAATGCTCAGCAGCTTTCTGTTTGTGAAAGGACCATGACGATGCCATCGTTTTTGGAAGCTCAGAAGAGGCACCTGTATCCACAATAGCCAACAGCTTTTCCATATTCTTCTCTGTAAAAACACAATATCTTTATTTGAAAATGATAATGTAGATACGAACCATTAAAATCTGCTATTTAGATAAAGCACTATAAAATTCAAGTTAAAGTATAGAAAGGAAATTGATCTTAATTTATTTGGTTATTCACATTTAGAAACACTCATATCTTGTGTTAATCATCACTTCAACTTACCAAATTCCTCTTGGGGACTTAATGGTGCTGAAGGTACAGTGAGTGGAATGTCAACATTGGATGAGAAGGGGCTCGTTGCTGTAAAATATTAAGTAACAAGATACAAAGTGATTAGGTTTGGATTGCATTTTAGGATGATTTATGCTGTAGATAAATCATCCATAACCCTAAAAAAGATCAAAGGTCGGTACAAAATAAAACACCTAATACAAAAAACACAAGAGTATAAATACTTGAAATTTGTTAAAGGAAAAGTTCGCTTTTTTAGACATTAAGTTTTATGTCTTCCTTCACCCACCCAGTGCTCTGTAAACTTTGACCCATTTCACACACACCCCCCTGCCCAGAGATTTTCAGGGGAGTAGTGATTCAGAAAGGTAGTTCTGGCTAGTTTCGGGGGCGCTTTATCTGCGCCGTTTAGCCTCACAAAAGGATTAGCCTCTGAAAGCATGGCTAATTTGCATCTCACAAACAAAGAGAAAAAATTTACAACGTCACATTACAACGGGACTAGTTTTTGTCATTCGTATCCCTGCGCCGCTCCCCGCGGATATTAAACAGCGCTTTGTATGTCAGCTGTTTCACTGCCGAATGCCGAAAACATGTCAGACTCCGTCTCATCTGATGACGAATTTCATTTTAACACTATATCAGATGAAGAAGAAACTTATTTTACTACTAGGATATCTTTATGAGCCAGAGTACACGGATGAAGAATTGCATTTGCTACACAAAACACACACATCAACACAGATTGTTGACAAAGCTACTGCAGTCTATGATCAACCATCGGTGTAAAGATGATTGCATAAATAATGCGCTAAAATGCGAAGATGATTGCATGAATACGGCAGACATAGCGGAATAAATAATTTTTTAAAAACAAAACTTACCCAGATTTCTGGTACGGCCGAACTCTTCAAAAACAGTCTTTCACTTTTCCCGAACTTTTTCCTGATGTAATCATCCTCTTTGAAGTGTGCACTGCACAAACGAAAGGTTTTGACTCGTTCCAGCCGAGTATCCTTGGAGTAGCCGATTGCTAAAAGCCACTGATGCCTTAGAGAAACGTCCTTAGCAGGAAAAGTGTCAAACCGAAAAGGTGATCCTGTAACATCCTTATTGTTACAACCCGGGAACCTGCAGGTACGCACCATGGCTCGATATATTTAAGAAAAACTACTTTTAAGTGACTTTAGAAGTTGTTGTTTCACTCATACAGCTAGGATTAGCAGCCAGACACGAGCCCGTTCTAGCTGCTGCGGTGACCGGCGCAGGGATACGAATGACAAAAACTAGTCCCGTTGTAAGGTGACGTTGTAAATTTTTTCTCTTTGTTTGTGAGATGCAAATTAGCCATGCTTTCAGAGGCTAATCCTTTTGTGAGGCTAAACGGCGCAGATAAAGCGCCCCGAAACTAGCCAGAACTACCTTTATGAATCACTTCTCCCCTGGAAATCTTTGAGCAGGGGGGGGGTGTGTGAAATGGGTCAAAGTTTACAGAGCACTGGGTGGGTGAAGGAACACATAAAACTTAATGTCTAAAAAAGCGAACTTTTCCTTTAACAAAAAAGGTTGGGTGATTTTTTTTCTCGGCGGTTTACAATTCCTAAAACACAATAGATACAATAATTCACAGTTTTAATTATGTATATCATTGTGGCTGTAAAATATATTAAAACAAATAGTCAAACAAAATAAGGAGCTGGAGCACACAAGGCAGTCCAAAAGTTAAGACATCAGAGTAAAAAACTAGCATTGAGTTGACGAAGACGCTGCATGCAGCAAACAGTCAATTTTCTTTTAACTTGCATCAATTGAAAAATTTGCACTCCAGCTCCTTCCGTTGTTTCACTGTTTGATGTCACCGAGCCACACAGCATCTGTTCAATTCAATTCAGTTTATTTCTATAGCACCAAATCGTCTCAAGGCTCTTCACAAAGTAAACATTCCAATACAGTTCAGTTCATTAAGCCAATCAGTAAAAAAGTTTCCTATATAAGGAACCCAGCAGATTGCATCAAGACACTGACTGTGTGTCGATACAATCCTCATACTAAGCAAGCATGTAGCGACAGTGGGAAGGAAAACTCCCTTTTAACAGGAAGAAACCTCCAGAGGATCCTGGCTCAGTATGAGCAGCCATCCGCTACGGCTCACTGGGGGTTGAGAAGACAGAGCAGGCACAGGCACACCCACACACACACACACACACGCACACGCACACCACATATATCAAGTAGTGTTTCTATGGCTACACTGTGATTTCTTAGTAGAAGTTCTATTTAGTAAGAGTAAGAGAAACTTTATTGTCTTTATCTGAGTGAATCTATAATTAATTCAATAGGTGAACTAATAGTAGCACATTCTATGTTAAAGAAAGTAAGATGTAATATCAGGAGAGGGAGAATGTTAGGTGGTTGGCAGCAGTGTGCCAGCCGATGGCCCCCTCCATGAGGCCACCACAGCTCAGCAGAACGCCAGTGTAGCTTCTATATATATATATATATATTCTATATATATATCTATATATATATATATTCTATATATATATATATATATTTGCAAAAGGTCCTTTAGTGCACTGCGTCGGCTGCACTCCTGGCTGCGTCAAACAATGGGTCAGAAAAGACTTCACAGTCTTGCAGTCATGTCTATTGAAAAAGACACGCTTCAGCATCTGAGTCACAACAGAGTGATTGACCGATTTGCTACTCTTAAAAACTTCGACGTCATTCTTTGATGCTTCCACCCACCAAGTAACTGGTGATTGCAGCCATAAAAATGATGTACTTTTTTATTTTCAGTTTTTTTTTCTTGTTATTGATGCAGCAAACGCATTTCTTCTGTTTTCTTGTTGTACTGTATTATAAAACAGACTGAAATAAAACAATAGATCTATTGGTGGCCTAGGATGTTTAATCTGTCCAAAAAAGTAGGAAAACAATTTCTCAGTCTTTGCTTTCTGTTTGTGAAATTTTGTGCTCATTCACTACGTTCGTTCATATCGTGTGCATCTCTTGGGGGCTAAGCCCCCCCTGTCCTTAAAACCTAGTGACGCCCCTGGTGTGTAGTTTATAATTCGCATTTTAAACATTAATTGAATCGGAAACTCAGAGGCGGAGTCTTGCTGCTGCGGCGTCCCAAAGGTGTGTTTTCATTGGTCAACTGCAGACAGGAGTCGTAGGTTTTTAAGCAGCGCTTCAAGACTGTTGGAGGCTGTCTTCTTTCTAATAATGAGACTCATATCAATGCGTATAGTACACGTAGGCTGCAGGTGAGCGCAGCTGAGCTTTTTTTTTCAGCACCCCCTGCTGAAATATGTTCCCACGAGTCACGACTATGATCATAAACAATAAGTTCGGCTGCCTGGCGTTGTTGTAGCGCCTCCCCCGTCATGGCTGTTAGAGAATTTTTTTTTAATATTCTGCAGAAAAATACCGAGGTCCGGACCTCGGTGTCCTCAATGGTAGATACGGCCTTGCGTGTGGGGTAAGGGTTGTGGGTGCTTTCAAAGCAAACCGGGGGCTTACGTATGTCATAGGAACATTTTAGGCTGCTTAGCATGTCTCCATCAGTGGTGCTGGTCAGGATATTAATATAGTCTGATTCCTATTTTACTTCTCAGCGCACTGGGACTTTTTTTCAGGGTAGGATGAGTACCGGTTCTATAACCGCTCATTTATTAGTGGAAATCTACGAGATTTCTGCAAATATATGTCCGTCTCCAAGTAAACACATTCCCCCCAGCGCCGCTGACCCGCCCCTCCCGACAGGCAGAACACACGCTACAAGAGGGGCCACGATTTGCGCATTAGGATGCATCCTCTCCAAATCCTCTCCAAATGCGCATTTGGAGATGATGTGCGCCGCGCGTACAGCTCCGTCAGCTCCCGTAAGCCCAGGCAAGAGGAGAGAGAGAAAAAAGACGAGTTATCCGACACCGTGCACATTCTCTCAATGACTGACAACACGCAGCATCTGACCAGCGTCAGATGTGCCGACAGATAGGTGGAGACAGGGGCGGTCCTAGACCATTTGGCGCCCTAGGCGAGCTCAAGCANAGAGGAGCCTGATAGCTAAAAGATCTGCCTCCCATCCTACTTTTAGATATTCTAGGAACCACCAGTAAACCTGCAGTCTGAGAGCCAAGTGCTCTGTTAGGAACATATGGAACAATCAGATCACTGATGTATGATGGAGCTTGATTATTAAGAGCTTTATATGTGAGAAGGAGGATCTTAAAATCTATTCTGAATTTAACAGGCAGCCAATGTAGGGAAGCTAAAACAGGAGAGATGTGGTCTCTCTTTTTAATTCTCATCAGAACTCTAGCTGCAGCATTCTGGACCAGCTGAAGACTTTTGACTACATTCTGTGGACCTCCTGATAGTAATGAATTACTGCAGTAATCCAACCTTGAGGTAATAAATGCATGAACCAGTTTTTCAGCATCACTCCTGGAAAGGATGCTTCTAATCTTAGCAATATTCCGAAGGTGGAAAAAGGAAATCCTACAAACCTGTTTAACGTGGGATTTGAATGACATGTCCTGGTCAAAGATTACACCGAGGTTCTTTACTTTGTTCTCGGAGGCTAATTTAATACCGTTTAGATCAGGTGACTGACTAAGCAGTTTCCTTTTCTGAGGTTCTGGTCCAAAGATGATAACTCAGTTTGATGATAAGCAGAGTGCCTTGATTTCATATATTTTAAAAAGTTTCAGATATATCAGATATACCTGTAGCTGAGGCTTTTCGACGCCCTCCTTGTCTTCCTCTTGGCTTGCCTTTAGGAATACAGCACCTTTTCTTGGCAGGGCGTTTAGGGTTGGCGTTCATCCATTCTTCATGTTTTCTCTGCATATTACAGATGAAAATGATTGTAAGACAGCTTAAAAGCACTGATAGCAAGATAACATTTCCAATTTAAACCCATAGTGTGCTTCTGTACATCTTCAAAAAACATTGAAGACATTTCTTGGATACAAGATGAGCTTTGATTTATTTCACAATTTATTATCCCATGTTCTTCAATAAATCAAAACATGGCTCTGTAGTTTCAGGTAAAACTTAATAGTGTAATTAAAAAATAGTTACCTCGAGTTTAGCTATCTCCATATCAAGCTTCATCATCTCAACATTCCATTCCTCCCTTATGTAAATGGGATCCTTGGGGTCAAATCTAATTATATGTTCCTCCATGATTTGGTGAGCAGAGAACACTAGAGGTGAGATCATAAGAAAGAGGCAGGCAATGAAACAAAGACTACATAGATAGAAAGCATACATTGACAGGTAAAACATTAGCCAAATATAAGATTTGTGTGGGAAGTTTATTCAAGTTTGTATGTGTGTGTATGGGTGGGGGGTGTTGAGCGGTGGCGAGCGATCACAAACAATGCAAATGTTACATTACCGCCACCAAGTGGTAACGAGAGTCAAAGCTTTATCAACTATTTAGAAAATTAAATTAACAACATATGTAATAAATAAACAAACAAATAAAAAAATAAATAAAACTGGTGATAGCCAAAGTTGATGAACTAATGCTAGCTGAATGGAAAACAGCAAACCAACAGCAAAACACCAATTTGCTGCTTTGGTTTAGTTCTTAAAATTTCGTTGTGAAATGCCTAAATTTCACGAGAAGTCATTGCACTCGATATAAAACATCATCGTAATATGAGAAGAAAAAGAAAAGGTTCTTACATTGTTACACCGCTGTCAGTGCCGTGGGAACATATTTTCCTTTGGGGGTGCTGTGATCAGCCACACACACAAATGCGCACCCCCTGATGGATGACAAATGATATGCATGTTGAATTTCTGCAAGCAAAATTAAACCAAAGTATTTTACTTGATTTAATTTTGAATTAAATTGAACACTACTACAAATACATAGTATTACTTCCCAAAAAATGTAAAAGTTTATTTTTTACATTTGATTTTTTGTCATTGCACCTTGTGCGCACCCACGAGGATAGAAGCGTTGCCGTGCTCGTTGCCTTGCAACGCATCAGCCCAAGTGCAGCAAGGATGGAAGAGGGAGGCATCTTTCTACAAAATTTAATAACACAAATACAAAAAAACACACAAAAAACCCTGCTGTTTGGATAATGATCAACGCTGCCATAAATAAAAGTGTGATGGCTGAGTGCGTACAGTTGGCGTGATTTGGAATTGTAGGATGGCCAAGGAAGGTCCCACCTTTCTCGCCTCTGATTGGCTAGAAGGGCTCTCCTGTGATTGGTTAAAGTGCAGACTGTCCTGCCACCAACAGAACAGCTGTTTTGGGGAGTTTTGTAAAGGAAATATGAATTTAGCGATATATTAATATGTACTCTGCTAATCCATCAACTCATAGGCTATGAGTGCCTTACCTGGGTATGAAATACAATAAAACTGCCCTATTTTGCCCAGCTGTGTGCAGCAGGTCTGTTTCTCTTCTAGAATAATGAAAACTGGTGAAAAATAGGTCTAAATCATAATCAGCTTTAAATTAAATTTAGATTAAATAATACACACTTAAACAGATGATGAGAGATGTGTCCTCACTTGCAAACAGCCTTAACCTATGAACGTGAACACATAACATAGCCTATAGTAATATGCTTGAGAGCCAACAGATATAAAGTCAATCCAACAGTGTGATAAATGCAACACGATTTATTACAAGTTCACATTTGACGTTTTTCAGGTTCTTTTATAAAAGAAACTGAAGCTGGTTTGTTGTAAACTTCTCCAGCATCAGATGATGCAGCTACAGCGTGTCGGAACATATATTCTATTTAGACCATAGTTCATGTTAATTTGATGTTATTTTTGTTTCAAATCGACTTTAGACGATTGTTAGTGTTTATATTTTATGACAAATTCATTGTTATTTGTTTATTTTTTATATGTACTCAATCCTATAAATTTAACACGATTTCTTCTAAATGTTGTGATTATATAGCTGTTTAACAGTGACACAGTTAGACGATGGTGCCGTTACGCACAGATTTCCTCTGCCGTGTGCATCCAGGAAAATGATCGGAATAGGTCAACTATCATATAAATTATTATTATAGACATTACACAACGCTCTGCTATTTAATGAATAAAATAGTTCTGGTGATAGCCTGTCTTTCATGAACGCTTTACGCACAGAACAAATGAATCAGCTGCATCCTCGGTGCTCATATGTCAGTGGAATGTTCTACCTGAGGCAATTAAGACCTGTAGCTCGATTGGCAGTTTTAAGAATCAACTTAAAAATCAACTTACAAATTCCCAGAATTGTAAGCACTGAGGTCTTAAATATTTTATTATATGCTTGCATGTGTTTTTATTGTGTTGTGTGTGTCTTCTGGATTTTTTATCTATCAATATATTTGAAATGTCTTTTATTGTGATGTATGGGACTGTAGATGCGAATTAGCTTTAAGCTAAATCTAGTACAATGCATCAAATGGTAACATTTATGCTCATTATTGTACATGGTCCTCGAATAAACTTGATAAATAAAAATAAAAAATACAATAACTCTAGGCTAGATCTTCCAACTTAGGCCTGGTGTGGACCAGGTGTAAAAGGTACACCTGGGCGTAGCGGCTGAAGGGCTTACGCCTGAGTGGTGCACTCGTCTTAACAACGAGCTACTTTCAAATCTACGCCGGACTTAAGGTTACGCCCGGGCGTATGCCCAGCTGGTGAGTGAAGAGCCTGACAGAGCATTTGTCAGTTAGTTGCATTGGCAACATGTGTGTGAAGGGGTGGGGTGGATGCTGCAGAGTGTGCGGTTCGGTGTGGATTCTGGAAGTTCTGACACGTTATTGGGGTTTTCTCTCAGCGTTGATGATAATAAGCTGTTGTTATTTCGAAGAATAAACCAAGAATAAAAGTGCAACTATATACTACTACGAGGCTATATATATAGCTACTACATATAAATATATATGTATATAAACATGTGTGCGCCAGTGTTGGGAGTAACGAGTTACAAAAGTAATTAATTACTGTAATGCATTGCTTTTTGCTGTGACGCGGTAATGTAAGGTATTACAGAAAAAAAATCAGTAATATTTTACTCGGTACAATGTCAGTAATGCGCACGTTACAACGCATTTTTAACCAGGAATCAATTAATGGGTTTTCTTCAGGGTTCTAATTACAGGGGAGCCTGAATAAAGGTCCAGTTTCGATATGACTTTATTTATGGACTCTCAGCGCACCAGGACTTCTATTGAGCAGAGAGGACAGAGACGCTGATCGGATGCGCTCCAGCTGCGCACGCCGCGACCTCAGTAACATTCTCGTCACGCCACCAAAAAAAAAAACACATTTAACACACGATCTTTCATGTCCACTTTCTGGCACTTTCTTTTTTACTCATGCCTGGCGCGTTCTGCCTCAGCGGAGCTCATCTGTGCCCAGGTGACATCACCAAACCTGCGGCGTGCAGCGCACATTTCGCTATTTTTGCGGTGCAGATCCCAGAGCTGCTTAGTTCAAAAGTAGGCTAGCTCATTATGTGGAAAAAGTAGGAAATCCAGGAAGCCGTTTTTCTGGAGAATTGAGAGGAGATACAGGAATATAAGAGAGAGGACAGGAAAATAGTCAAATAAAAAACAAGAAAACTAAATAAAGTTCTTGAAAAGCAAAAGTAGGTAGATTTTTATCCACTACAAATGTTTAACAATATAAAGCAATAATTTATAAGCATGTAATATTTATTTATTTCATAAAATTCAGATAATTTTCTAAACAGGTCCGCACCCAGGGCCGTATCCAGGCATGGGGACCAAGGCAAAGTACAGGGTGGAGCCACCCACTTCCCCCCACATATTGTTTTCACACTCAGTTAATTTAAGATGGCAGCATGTTAAGCGTACAATTTGTTGTTGCATTTTTTCATACAAATTCATTTTCTGGGGGTGCTGGCTAGCTTTGGACACTTTCATTCCCAGGGACAATCATCCTCCAGCCCTGATGGAGGTGATCAGAAGGACCTGCAGAGCAAAATCTTTCTGCTTCTGCTACTGTGTGTCTAGATTTCTAGGCTACACAAGATCAGCAGAAGAGAAACGTCCACACAAAATGTTTCACTTCCTGTAGTCAGACAGAGCAGAGAGTGAACCTGCAGCTGATCTAATGTTAGATAGAACATTCTCCAGATGGGCATACGCCCGTTACTTTAAGTTTGTGATGAATAAGGATATGAAGAACATTGCAGTCAAATGCTCTTTACAGCTAAAGAACTGTTGTTATATCTGACTGTTTAAACCACAACCCCTAGCCCAGTTATGGCACTTACACACTAGCAACGGGTCGGCTCCGATCGGTCGGCCTCAGTCGGCCCCGCCAGGTTGTTTACACATGTCTTCCAGGACACCCTTTGGAATGCGGACGTGATAGGCGGTCTCAGAAATGCGCGCAAAAAATTGGCGCGAATATATCAGTGATGTGGACGGGTCAAAGGAGTGCGGAGAAGTCTGCCCGGTGTCTGCGCTCATCACAGCAGACGGGAACAGAGAAACGGCTGGGTGGGTCAAAGGAGCGCGGAGAAGTCCGCGGTCTCTTCCTTATTAAACAAAAAGCTGAAGTTGGTGGCCGATGGAAACACACCCATCCAGCATAATGTTTGTGAAAATTCTCAGTCATCCAGGGCATGATCACCTTGAGAGTTTACTTGAAAACAACTGGACTTCTCCTGTTGTCCTGAAGACGTTTCTCCTCTCATTCAAGATGCTTTTTGAGTTCTTAAACTTGGGTTGGGAGTGGGAGGCTTAGAAGTTGTGGTCAGAAACAACAACGCTGATAGGACAATATGGTTCATCAAAGACACGTGAATCTCTGGCTCCTCCTGTAAAAGATGGAACAAGGAGTTGACTTTTAGAACTCAGCTTTATTGGCAAGTCTCCGTCTGCATGACTCGACACACCGTTCCCGCGCGCCCTCTCCTACTTGACTGCCGTAAACAGCTTCCTGTCGTAAAACTAACAGGACGTGATTAACGTAACATCCAAACTGTGTAACTGTGTAGCATTTATGACATCTTTCCCCCTTATTCAAAATAGCAAACATCCAAACACAGTCAACATCAATTATCGATTATCAATTAAGGTAACAAGTAACAAAACATGTAACTCCAACACAGGCATGTTGTCATGGTGTGGAAAACATTTTTTTTTCTTTCTTTTTTTTTTTTTTTCACAGCAACTTAATAGATCAATCAAGAGTCTATAGGTCGAGTCTTTGAACTGGTTTGCACAGACGTCCATATCTGGTGCGGAACTGGCGTAACGGACCCGGAGGATCATTTGTGGGGGTCCCAACGTCAGTTGAGCCATTAGAAGCAGACTCTGGTGGGTTGTTGACATGTGTAGAAGCATTACAGTCCATTTCAGTAGCCACCTGTGGTGTGGATGGCAGTATGGCTCCAGGTCTGAGGTGGCGACGGTGACGTCGCAGCACAGTCCCGTCCTGTGAGTGGATGAGAAAAGACCTTGGGGTAACAGTCTCCTTCAGAACAACTGCAGGTGTCTTCCAAGTCTTCTCACGGTCTAGTTTGGTAAGGACCATGTCCCCAGGTTGTAGTGGTGTCAGGGGTCGGACTCCATGGCGACGGTTGTAGTAAAAGGCTTGTTTAGCTTTTCCATCAGCATCGTTCTGCATTACAAATCTTTTATTTGGCCATTTGGGTCGAAGGTTCTTCTCCAATGTTGGTAATGTGGTTCTAATCTTTCTCCCCATTAGGAGTTCAGCTGGACTGACTCCTGTAGTTGAGCCTGGTGTTGATCTATAACACATAAGGGCTAGTAGAGGGTCCTTATTGCGAAGGATCCTCTTAGCAGTCTGTACTGCTCTCTCAGCATGCCCATTTCCTTGTGGGTGGTGAGGACTGGAGGTGGTGTGTATAAAATCCAGTTCTTTTGCCAGCTGTTGAAACTCTGCACTGGAAAACTGTGGTCCGTTGTCACTCACCACTTCCTCTGGGATTCCGAACCTGGCAAAGGTTGATTTCAGCTTTTGGATTACTTGGCTGCTGGTCATGGATGGTAGCAGCAACACCTCCAAAAAACGTGAGTAGTAGTCTGATATGACTAAATAGTTGCTCTTGTCATGTTCACAGATATCAATGCCGATCCTTTTCCACGGGCGTTCCGGTAGGGGAGTGGAAATCAGTGGCTCCTTTTGTTGAGTTCGTTTGTGTTCCTGACAGGTGCGGCACTGCATTATCGTGTTACTGAGGTCTGTAGAGAAGCCTGGCCACCACACAGATGAATTTGCTCTCTCTCTACATTTAGTGAGTCCCTGGTGGCCTTCGTGTACTCTGTTCAGGATATCAGCTCGCTGTGATTTTGGAATGACAATCCTACAGCCTCTTAAAATCAAGCCATCAGCTTCTGAGAGCTCATTCTTTACCTTCATGAATGTTCTTATATCAGGTGGCAGTTTTCCACTGCATTCTGGCCACCCATTTCTTATGTGTCTGATGACGGACTGCAGCACTCCATCAGCTGCTGTAGCCATTTTAAGTTCCTCCATCCTTGTAGGTGATGCAGGGATGCCCTGGATGATGGCAGCAACATAGCTGTCTGTCTCTGAGTGGGCGTCTCCCTTCTCTTCTGTGTGCGACAATGGGCTTCGGGATAGTGTGTCAGCAACAACGAGTGTTTTCCCTGGCACATATACAGCGTTAGGACTGTATCTCATGAGCCGCATCAGGAGACGCTGACATCTCAATGGGACATTATCCAGACTTTGGTTGTTCACGAGTGGTACCAGTGGCTTATGGTCTGTTTCTAATGTGAATTGTTCTAAGCCACAAAGGTATTTGTCAAACTTTTCACAAGCCCAGACGCTAGCCAGACATTCCTTTTCTATCTGTGCATAGCGAGTCTCAGCATCAGACAGACGTCTTGAGCAGTAAGCCACTGGCCTCCACTCTTCTCCATGAAGCTGGAGCAATACAGCTCCCAACCCATAACTGCTGGCGTCGGCTGACACCGTTGTGGGCTTTGTGATGTCGTAGAATGCCAAGACAGGAGCTGTAGTCAGCATGTGTTTTATCTTCTCAAAGGCCGATTCCTGCGCTGGGCCCCAGGTCCAGGCGTTTTTGCTCCTCAACAGTTCATACAGAGGTAGTCCCAATGTGGAAAGGGAAGGGATAAATTTCCCCAGGTAATTTACCATGCCCAGAACTCTCTTAAGCTCTTGCATGTTTTCGGGTGATGAAAGTTGGTGGATAGCTTTTACCTTTTCTGGGTCTGGTCTGACTCCTTGTTTGTCAATGACATGTCCTAGGAAGCAAAGCTGGCTTTGTCTCAGTTCACATTTCGCTTTGTTGAGCTTGAGGCCTGCGACTTCAATACGCTGCAGTACCCTGTCAAGCCGGTCATCATGCTGTTCTTTTGTTGCTCCATATACAAGAATGTCATCCATAAAAACTTCCACACCTTCCAACCCCTCTAGTGTCTCTAGCATTTTCCGTTGGAAGATCTCAGGTGCGCTGGTTATACCAAATGGCAATCTCTTGAAGCAGTACCTGCCGAATGGAGTTATGAATGTTGTCAATCTGCAGCTGTCAGGATGTAGCGGGATTTGCCAAAATCCGCTGGCTGCATCAAGAGAAGAAAATACAGTGGCTCCATTTAGCTTAGAGGTTATCTCATCAGGGGTGGGTAATATGTAGCGCTCTCTTTTCACCGACTTATTTAGTTTGGTCAAGTCAACACAAATTCGGGCCTTGCCTGTGTTTTTTTTCAGGACGGGTACCATGGGAGCACACCACTCCGTAGGTTGTGTGACTCTCTCTATGACGCCATTGTTCTCCATCCTCTCTAGTTCCTCCTTAACCTTCTGTAGTAAAGGGAAAGGCACTCGGCGGGCAGTGTGTACCGCATATGGCACAGCGTTTTCTTTTAATTGTATTTTAACAGGTTCAGTCTTTAATGTGCCGTGCTCTCCATAAGCTTGCTGGTGTTGCCCTGCGCTTTGTGTCAGCTCATCCACTCTCCTCACCAAGTTCATTTTTACTGATAGGGATCTACTGAGCAGGTTGTTGACTTCATGTCCTCTAACAACGTAGATCTTGGCTTGGTAGTTATTTCCTTTGTGGATGAGATTAACATCAAAACAGCCAAGACACAACAGTTCTCCTCCTGGGCTGTTCAGGGGCATGTCAGATGGCTCTAGGGCTTTATCTACATGGAGAGTGTGAAAAGTGTCTTCATTTATCACGTTTACATCAGCGCCAGTGTCAATTTTAAATTCTACTGGGGCTCCTTTAACTGCCAGCTTTACAGTCCATGCATCACTTTTCTCATTTTTATCCCACACAGAACCCAAAAAATATGAGGTAGGTTCATCTTGAGTCTCTGTGACCTCATTTACTGAACGTCTGTTGCGACACACTTTGGCCCAGTGTCCTATTTTATGGCAGTTGTGACACACAGCTTTCATCGCGGGGCACCTGACATCTCTGCCATGCTGCACTTTTCCACACCTGCCACATTTCGCTTCTTTAGCTCTTTTGTTGTCTTTATCCCATGTCATATGTGTGTGTGGCTTACTTTGTGGTGTTTTCCAGTGAGTAAATCGCTTTTTATGGTGAACCTCCTCCACAGATCTCACTGGGTCCCCCTGCTGGTTCACTTGAGCCGTAACCTCTTCAGACTGCCTGACGGTCTGAATTGTCTGCGTCAGTGTCAGGCCCTCCATTAACTGCAACCGGCGGGAAAGTTCTTTGTCTTGTATTCCCACAACAATACGGTCACGGATGTTCTCCTCCCTCGATGCACCAAACTCGCAGTGTTCAGAAAGTTCATACAATGCCCGGATAAAGCTCTCCGCTTTCTCCCCCTGCCGTTGGACACGCTGATGAAAGCAGGCCCGCTCGTGGATAATGTTCCTCCGCGGGAAAAAATAGTCATCGAACTTCTCTAAAACAATAGCGAAGTCATCGCAGTCCCCTTCTTCAGCAAAGGTAAACGACTGGAAAATCTTCTCCGCTTCATTGCCCATTGCATATATTAGGCAGCTCACCTGCACCGGACCATCATCTTTGTCGAGCTTTGTGGCTATTCTGTAGCGCTCGAATCTCCGTTTCCAGTCAGACCACTCCGCTGGTTTCTCAAAAATAAAGTTCGACGGTGGGTTAAATTTCGCCATACCGCCGTACAGATGCAGGTCCACTAGGATGCGTAGCTGTCCGCGTCACTTCTGACACCATGTAAAAGATGGAACAAGGAGTTGACTTTTAGAACTCAGCTTTATTGGCAAGTCTCCGTCTGCATGACTCGACACACCGTTCCCGCGCGCCCTCTCCTACTTGACTGCCGTAAACAGCTTCCTGTCGTAAAACTAACAGGACGTGATTAACGTAACATCCAAACTGTGTAACTGTGTAGCATTTATGACACCTCCCTCTATTCAGCTCCCTGTTAAGCCTGGTTAGCCTAGTGAACTAGACCAAATTCTTGCTTTGCAGAGTTTGGTCTAGGCACGCTTCATAGGAACCCTCGCAGCTTGTGGCTGTCCAATCACAGCTCGCTATAGTTTTGGTTGGGCCAATCACAGCGCTCTATATCATGGGCCAATCACAGAGCGGGAGTAGCCGATGACGTCAGCGCTGCGGCTGCGAACCCAAGCAACATGGCGGCAACTCGGGAAACACGTTCGTTTGAAATGGCTTTGTCATCAACATTGGATTATTTAGACTCCAACGTGCGTAAGTCTGTCTGATATACATAGCGGCTTCTTATTTTTATCAAACAAAGTAGTGCAATGTCCCAGTACACCTGATATTCACATGTTTTTATACAAAAACAACAGAAATCATTGATGTTAGACGCCATTAAAGCCTCCCGCTTTTCCGTCGCCGTGATTACATCATGTTGTTCGTCACTCTGATTGGTCCTAGCGCTATCCAATTGCGTGCTGACATTTTGAAAGACAACCGTAGATCCCGCCTCACGACTGAGAGCCGTCAATGGTTCGTGGCCAGACTATATATACACATATATAGGATGGCTTGCAAGGCTAAAGCCTGGTTTATACTCTCTGTGAGCTCCGCAAACGGAGAGACGCACACGGAGCGTCTGAAAGGTTTTCACATTCGAACTTCTGTTCAGGCAGCGGAGTGCTGCAAAGCAATTCCCCGCCAGGACTCATATTTTCGGACTTGTCCACGATGCGTTCTTCAATCTATTCTGGGTATGCCGCAAAAATTTTTTTTACTTATATAACGGAGCAACGACGGTGCTGGTGACGAAGTTACAGGAAGCGTCGTCCTGATCACAAGCTTGCGGTCTCCGTCACTTTTGACGGATGTTTAAAATTTGGGGCATGTCTCCGTCACCCTCTGGGAGCCTGTCGGAGAGCCCTTGCGCTGACGCAAAATGGCGTTGCGTACGTCCGTTTCATGCAGACGGACCGAGTATAAACCAGGCTTTAGTCACCCAACCAAGCCAACAGGTCACAAGGTGTTCTGTTGAACTGCCTTGGGAGATGAGTCAAGGCTGAACTGTAGGTGTTGGAAACCTAAGGCCACCGTCTGTGTTCAAAATTGTTTTTTCATGTTCCCTCGTAGGAGTTTAGCGCTGTACTTTCCACTTCCTCCATGTAAAGATTAGCCACAATGAGATCTGATGGAACATCTATTCTTCTATTTGTATAAGTCATCTTTGTATTTGAGATAAGAAGTGGAAAGGCAGAGATCCAGAAGGGTTCAACACTGATTTGGAGTGAACGTGGTGCCTTCTAGTAGCTGTGAGTCTTCTTGGAGGCGTTTCATGACTGTTTCGACTTCCTCAGGTGTAGGTATGCAGGTGAAAAGTGATTTAACATCCTAAGATACCAGTGTTTCTTCCCCAGGTCCTAGCTTCAGCTGACAAAGCCTGGAGTTTTGTATGTGGTGTGGTGTGGTGTGTGGCCATCCAGCGAGGGCTTCATCAAGCTCTGCAGAAGCCTGTTAATCACCTGCTCATTAAAATCATGTGTGTTGAAGCAGGGAAACAACTAAAACATGTTGGCTAGTGGCCCTCGATGACCAAGATTGCCCATCCCAGGTATAGTCTGTAGTAGAAGGCTTCATCAATGACTTTGTCTTTTAGAAGTTTCTGTAGGCATTCAGTGACCATCTTCTTGTGGGAGCTTGTTGGGTCCTTCTTGAGTTCTTCATATGTAGAGGTATCATCCAACAGTGTGATTACTTTCTTGTGGTAATCAGATGTGTTCAGGACCACTGTGCATCTCCCTTTATCTGCTAGCAGAATGGTGATGTTTTGGTCCTTGATAAGGGATGTTATTGCCTGCCTGCCTGCTGCCCTGCCCTGTCCTGCTTTCCTGCCTTCCTTGAGGTATGTAAGGTTGCTCTGCTTCTGTCTCGGTCATGTTATTGGTCCGAATGACTGAGCTGTGCCACCCCTACTCCCACTTATACTGGGGGTGTTTCTCAATCTCAAGGAACCTCGCCTTGCCTTGCCTGCCAAGGCAGTGCCTTGCCAGGCCAGACGCCTTGCTTCCGAGGACACTGTCCTTCCTTGGTCAAAGAAAACGGTCAAATGGAACAGACTTGTCCCACGTGACCGCGGCCGGCCAGAGCCCGCCCCCTGCTTACGTGCCCTGTTGATGTCCCGCCCATCATAGTAATGTAAAGTTTTAATATCGAGCCTTTTACTTTTTTAATTGTGTATATATTGGTTAAATCACATGTGTAAGTGAGTTAGTACCTACTAGCCACCAAAGCTGCAACTACTAAACAACTAACCAACCATAGATAACTGCTTTGGATGTAAATAATCATTTTACATATAAGCCCTATAGCTACAATTAGTTGACTTACATTTAAAGTGGAAAATTGCCCTCGAAGTAGCTGCTGCCGGCTCCTGATCACATCTGTTTGAAAATACCGCGCTGCATTCTGGGAAATATTTGACCAAGAGAAGGCACCTCTCGTGTATCCTTGCTCAATAGAGCTTTCTGCAGTAGCTAAAAATAGATTGCCGCAAAGCACTCTGGGAAATACGGTCATACAAACAATCTACATTTTAGTATGGATTCCTATGGGTCTGAGTCGCTCCGATTTAGCTAAAGTTATTATTTCGTCTCTTGAAGATTTTCAAACAGCAAGGAACTTAACGCTGCTGCTGGGGGAGGTGCTAATCGGACTCTAGACGCCCAGATCGGATGTTGGAGAGGACTTTTTATCCCTTTTCCAAAGCCGGTAAAGTCAATAGTATAACGCTGCAGACCCGGAGACGCCAGTTTCCGGCCGACACCACGTGAAACAGCTGGAAAGCTACACGGGCTAAGCTAAAGACAGAAGAAGCAAAGCGGTGGTAGTTTTTAAGTTGGACGAGCGGATTTTAACTGTGTGGAGCAGATCAAGAAAAGCACGTATATTTGTTACTTACATCTTCCTGGAGGGGAAAGTCCTACATCCGAGAATGACCAGCCGCCGGTCGTAACGACGCTCTCAGTCATGGGGTTATCCAGGAGGAGCAGCGGAGGAGAATTAATGCAGGACGCAGCGTTGTTAACGGAGAGTTAGAGGCAGCGTTGTTAACGGAGAGTTAGAGGCAGCGTTGTTAACGGAGAGTTAGAGGCAGCGTTGTTAACGGAGAGT
>SSNS01000403.1:458427-486070 GCA_006937985.1 Aphyosemion australe | reverse complement strand
GGTTAGTTTTTACTTTCACTTTCATTTGAGCTAGCGCTTCAGTTCTGGTGATCGATAATTAGCAGGGTCGCCATCAAGAAAAGCTCTCTGGTATGTTTTTTTTTGTCAAAACAATTTCCTCCATTTTATGCCTTCATATCGATGTCAAAACGCTCTGAAACTGTATATTTTCTATTGTTAATGCGGCTTATTAGTATGGCCCTTCCCAGAAGCCTTTGCGTGGTGACGTCAACTGTAGAATACCCTATTAGCCTTTCGCCGGCCCCGCCCCCAGAACGGCTATTGTCCAATCACACATCATAGCAACCGTTACTATCTGACAACTCCAAACAAAATGATGAAGCTAAGCCTAATTTACTACTAAGCATTAGCCTCGATAGTAGTCGTGTCTCCTTCGTTTCCCTTCAGAACCTCCTCATCGAGCTCAACCAGCAACAGCCAAGCATGAGTGCTCCCCCCGCCCGCGGCTGGGCGGAGGTCCGCCTCCCAGACTATCCAAGACCCTTTATAAGACACACCGTGCCGACAAATCAGCGTAATATTACCTCAACCGTGTGTCTTATAAACGCACATTAAGCCTTGGCGCAACAGCGGGTGGTGTCATGATCACGTGATGAATTAATGCCGAGCTCCGGCCGGGAACTAAAAATGAAAGTAAACACGGGCATAAAAAGTTACATTTTATAAACTCAGCTGAGATGATCAACTGAGCGATGCAGAGCGCCGGGAGCTTTTCTCCGTTAGAGCTGCCTGCAGCTCAGATCATCTGACATCTGACAGGGACGCCGCATCGCCGCCATCGCTCCTCGGATCCACGTGTCCCCGAATGCCGGACCTTCTCCCAAACTCCCAAACTCCTTGTTCCCTGCTACACTTCGCTCAGCGGAGCCGACACTAATGTATCCCTCCACTGCATACTGTAACCCTTTTTGCCTCCATCTGGATGAAATTGAGGAGAAATTGCTCCAAAAAATGTCGCTGACACGCATCTGTCTACTTCTTTCCATCACGGAAATCTGCGGAGCTGCAGTATTTGATCCACTTATTGTCGGAGTTGGCAACAGTAACTAAGGGGGGCGGGGCTCGGCGAAAGGTCAATTAGCTAAACGGCTAACAAACGGAGGACAGATGCCTTGGAAGCACATGACTTGGCGGTTCCTGATGACGTACCTCCTAGGCAACCGGGGCAGGACCAAGGCATCAAGGCGTGGTTCCTTGAGATTGAGAAACACCCTGGGCCTACTGAGCCCTCTACCAGTGATAGGTTGACTAACAAACTGGTGGGCAGGGCAACCAGTCCCGCAACATTGTTCTGGTGGCCAAGAGGAAAACAGCTGCTCAGAATGATGCCTGTTTTTCCTTTAGATCTAGCCACCAGTTGGCTCTGCCTTTTCTTCTTGACAGCGTGTGATTGTCCCTGTTCCGTCCCTGTGGTCCCTCAATTTGCTTTTAACAAGTGTATGCAGACTCTGGACCCATGCACCGGTGTTTTGGTAGTTGGCTAGGAGTCCATGTTCATCTGTCAAGTTGTTGTTCTACCTGGGTCACGTCAGCTAGACTGACTTTAATATCAGAGCTTTCATTTACATGACCATTTGA
The DNA here is from genome assembly GCA_006937985.1 of Aphyosemion australe. Lineage (NCBI taxonomy): Eukaryota > Metazoa > Chordata > Actinopteri > Cyprinodontiformes > Nothobranchiidae > Aphyosemion > Aphyosemion australe. The sequence continues at coordinate 484,471 of SSNS01000403.1, read as the reverse complement.
TTCTGTGTCTGTGTGTATCTTTGTGGTAATGAGGCCCTGCCAGGTGGGCGGCAGGATGCCTAAAAAAAGAAAAGTGAAGATAGGTGTGATGGAATCTTTCTACCTTGCAGCTTGTGTGTGCAGAAGGCAGAGATAAGACTTTGTTTACAAGGACCTGCACTCAGTGAGACGTCAGTTCAAGGATGATTTCTGAACATATGACATCTTATCTCCTTTTTTTACAACGTAGTCTGGTACCCCACGATGAGTGAGTTCAGTCATATAAGGATGGTTTTTTGACCCATAATTTGGAGCTACTCACAGAGCCTCTCCTCTGTTGCAACAAGTAATACACTGATCATTATTTGAAGGACTGTTTCTCATAGCTTTATTAAACTCACTAAGGGCTAAATTCCACAACAGACCTCGATCCTCCAATATTGAAGAGGGGAGCTTGGGTCTCATCTTCTGCGTTGAAAGACGCCTGAATCCAGAAGAACCTGCCTTAGAGGCTTATTCCACCTGATCTAGTGAGCTCAGGGCGGTTTCTTTTTAGTCTCTTTACATCTCTAATGAAAAAAGACAAGGATCCAACATGGTTTTAGTTTATTTTACACCTTTGAGGAAATAGAGCAGAAGCTGTTTAACATCACTGGGTGGCACTCAGTGATTGCGACGGTCATGACGTGCTTGATATCTAAATAAACAATCATCAGGGCATCTGCCCTCCTGAAGCTCACACAAACAGAGCAATGCTGGGCACAAAGACACCCCCTTCTCTCATTTTGTCAGGGTGCTGCAGAACCCCCCCAACCTGCCAGCACACTGCCACATCTTTGGCCCCAGAGGTAAGATGGATTGAGATCGACAGGCCAAGAGGAAAGGTGCACCAAGGGAGAGACTCAAAATGAAGACAGCTCTGGCCACTGATGCAGCAAAGTGCTGCAAAATAACCGACATGTTTGTCAGTAAGGTATAAGGTGAGAAATTAAACACTATTGGTGACAACAACGCATTAATATGTTGGAATAAGGGGAACAGTTCTTAAATGGTTTCATTCTTGTCTACAGGACAGGTCTTTTTGTGCATTCGGGGAAGTTTAAATCTCAAGTAGCTCCTGTAGATAGTGGGGTTCCCCAGGGTTCCATTCTAGGGCCTGCACTTTTTTCTCTATATATTTTGCCCCTTGCCTCTATCTTTGCCATACACAACATTACGTTTCGTTGTTTTGCAGATGACCTTCAGATTTATTTACCACTAACTCCAAATTCATCTGCTTCTCTAATGGCCTGTTTGGAAGATGTTAAACAGTGGATGTCAATTAACTTCATGAAACTGAATGACTTGAAGACCGAGGTTGTGGTTTTTGGTTGTGGAGACCAGTTAAGGGGCGTCGTAAGCCCACTTGGTCCATTTTCTGATTTTATAAAACCTTATGTGAAAAACCTTGGCTTCTTTATGGATGGTTCTTTTAAATATGACAGGCAGATAAGTGCAGTGGTCCAGTCTGTTTTTTATCATCTGAGGCAACTGGCAAGAGTCAAACAGTACTTGCATATCGCCCCAGTGCTTGCTTCTCTCCACTGGTTACTGGTCCAGTATAGGATTCAATTCAAACTACTGCTCTTTGTTTTTAAATCTCTTCATGGTCTGGCCCCAACCTATATCGATGATTTATTGTCAACTTACTCTCCTGCCAGGAATCTGAGGTCAGGTTCCCAGTCAATGTCGTCAATTCCAAATGCTCGCCTTAAGACGCGAGGTGATAGAGCATTTTCTGTGGCCGGCCCAAAGGTTTGGAATAACTTCCTCTGCAGCTCAGGTCATCTCAGAGTTTGGATGCTTTTAAGGCACTACTCAAAATGCATTGCTTTGACCTGGCTTTTAATGTTGGTTAATTTTTATTATCTTATGGATTTTTTTTATTAAATTCTTTTATGTGTTGGTTTTATTTTATTTTCATTTTTTCTTCTTTTGCTGTTTTATGTTTTTAGTCTATTTATTGTGTTGGCATGTTCATCATGGATGTGTAGGTACAGCACTTTGGGTTGCGTGAGCAACAATAAGTGTGCTTTATAAATAAATTGACCTTGACCTTATTTTGGGGTGTTCTGTGTTGTAAAGAAGCACTAATTAAAAAAACCAACTCGTGTTCAGTCGGGTCAGTTGTGTGTGATCATGTTGGGAGAACCGGTTGTTTTTGGGCTAGTGTGTCAATATTTCTGTAACTCTAACTTTTAGGTGTAATTAAATGCTTGAAATTATGAATAATTCGATTTTATTGACAGGTAGCATGAGCCGTCAGAGCTACCGCTAGCGGCTAGCACCAGGGAAGGCCTCAGCCTTGGCCTAGATGTTCGGCCATTTTGAATCTCTGGACTTTAGTTGTGTCCTTTGTGTGTTCGTGTTTGGATGTTAATCACGGAATTATTGGACAAAGATGGAAAGCTGTGGTACTGATTGCACTAACAGATCATCCAACAAGTCTGCTTATTTTTATCGGTAAATAAAATTATATTTCTGTGCTTTATTTTGCTGGTTGAATGGAGGAAAATGCTGTGCATTTAACATAACACTGCCTGGTCAAAATGAGATGAAATATAACGTGTTGGAAGGTCTGGGAGACTCGAGGCCACAGCCGCAGCGGCGTCAGCCCGGCTGATCCCTGACTGCTGTGGAGGAGAGCATCCCCATTGCCCGGCTCCACCACCTCACCTCACTGCAGCCAAAGCCCCGCGGCGCTGCTGGCCTCACTGATCTCCGACTGCAGCGGAGGAGCAGAGTGTGGGCTCACGCAGCCTGAATTTGATCGCTGGGGTCTGAGGCTGTGCTTGTTGCCTGTGGAGCTCTCTGACGGAGACCACACTGCAGCTCTTGGTTCTGCTTCACTTTGGAGTCGCTCAACCGTGTTTTGTGAAGGATGTGCGGAAGCTCAGGGGTGACAGAGCTTTCTCGGTAGCAGCCCCAAGGTTGTGGAATGTGCTGCCAATTCAGATTGGGATGGCTTCCTCATTGTCAGGTTTTAAATCGCTTTTAAAGATTCATCTGTTCTCAGTGGCCTTTAATTCAGTGTGAGAGTGCATCTGTTTTAGTTGCTTTTTATTCAGTTTGAATTATTTGTTTTTATTGGTTTTTATGTCATGTTTTTTATTTTTTACTATGAGCCTTTTATTGTAACTGATTTTCAGCATTTTAGCAAATTGCTGTTGTTTTTAATGCATTTGTTTTGGCTTGTTAAGCACTTTGGTCAGCTTTCATGCTGTTGAATTGACTTGCTAAACTCACAGCCATTTTTCTTCTTCTCCGTGTCTGGTTTGGTGATGTCTAGCTGTGATACGAGCATTTATAGTCCGCTACGTCTTTTCACACAAAACCTAAAATAACAAGACAAGATGCCCCAGAAAAGTGATACGCCCTCTGTTGTTTTGGCAGGGAATTGCTTTGCAACATGCGCCATGGCGGAGAAGTCTGAAGGCAAAACGTCTCCATCAATGCATGTGCGTCTCTCCCTCTGGGAGCTGACAGAGAAGGATAAATTAGGCTTTAGGCTCAGTCGTGTGGCAGAATCTACGATTGTTTTTCAAAATGTCTGTACGCAAATGGACAGCACCAGGACCAATTGAAGCAATGAAAGTACTCATCACTACAGATTTCAGTCAACGGGACAGTCTGCCACTGTTAAAGAAGCAAATACATCCGTTTTCGAAATAAGACTTGGTACTTGATGCCAAAGCCGTTTCAAACGAGTGCTGTTCCTGAGTCGACGCCATCTTTGTAGTTTTTCTCCACTGAGGTTCTGACGTGAAGCCCGCCCAAGAAACGTACACCACTGTGATTGACAGAACTGTTCGGGCCAATAGTAGACCTGCTGAGGCTACAATGCAGCGTGACTAGACCGACCTGCAGAGTAAAATCTATTGTTACTGCTATGGTTGATCTAGATTTTAAGGCTAACATTTTTGCTCAGTTCCATCAAATTTCCCAAAAGTCTAAATGTTTAGTTTTAAGGAATCATATATAATTTTTATCTTTCCTCAGATTTCCAGTAAAGGGTTGAATTCTTATTTCTGCTGTTTCCACCCAGTTTCCCAGAAGAGGGCTCTGTTACACTTCTGCAACTCCTCAGCACAAAGAAACAAAAACAAATCCCATCGAACACGGGTAACACTCTTGTGCTTTATTAGTCATAAAACCCAAATCGTATAGGGGCAAAAAATACATCTAAATCCTGCCTAAGTTCTTCTTTCTTTAACCTCCAACAGTTCAAATCCAAACACACCTTATTAATGTTAATCCTATTTTTTATTATAGTGCATGCAAGTTGTAAATAAAAAACAAAGAACCCTGACTAGATAGATATTTGAATTTCTTTGTACATTTTCTTAATTAGGATCTGTTTCCAAGAGAAAATAGTTGCAACAATCTCTCTCTCACTCTCTCACTCACACACACACGCACACATGCACACACACACACACACACACACACATGCACACACACACACACACAACTTATGTGAGCTTTAACATAAACAACGTGTTGCAAAGACCTTCCAGATTGAAGAAATAAGTCACTGACATAAAGTACTTTGTGAGGATAAACATCCCATCCTCACAATGTCTTTCGAGGTGAAATAATACAAGTCACTAAATATCAGAAGTCACAAATAAAACTGGTTTAACTCCAGTGAAACACATTAAATTAATTCACAAAACATATGAACATCAGAAAAACACAAACTCATCTCATAGTCTGCAAATCAACAAAACTGCAAATAAAAAACAAGATTAGTGCCTACCAGCAGGGGGCAGTAGAACAAACGAGATAACAAATATCAGAAAGAAAATTGTGCCTTAGTACAAGCAGCAACAGTCATCTCCCAACATGAAAAACAGAAGGTTTTAAACCCAGGTTGAATTCTTGTGTAGCTCTGTAGTTTTTAGATAACAGGCCAGATGTTTCCCTGCCATGATTGTAGTTTTTTCCCCCACGTAGCTAAAAGTGCACTGGATGAGATAAACCAAGTGTTCGGGCCACAGGTTTGACTTTAAATCAGAGATCAAAAGTTCTCTTCTTCTGTCTGCTTGAAACCTTAAAAGTTCTTTTATTCATACAAACAAACATGGGATTCATCTGGGATACAAATAATGTCCAAACCAGGAAAATTATGGCATGCTTTTCAACTAAAAAGCAAAAACTGAAGATTAAATTATTATTTTAAACACTTAAAATAAACGCATCATTGTTTGTTCAGACCACCTGCATTAGTTGTCTAGATATTCTTTTGTATTTTATTTGCCTTAAACAGTTTCAGATGTTTGCATTTGGGACCCTTCAGGAAATCCTCAGACATCCTACGTTCCCATGTAAGACTACTGTGTGTGTTAGTGTGTGTTAGAGGTTGTGTTGGCCAGTTAGGTGACGATGTAACCCTTAGCAACAGTCCAGTCTCATTTGTTCAAGAGTCCTAAATCTAAACGTCTCCTCGGAATACTTCCATAGTTTCATTGCTATTAAGAAGCCGGAGATTTGCCTGTTTCCCAAACACTCCTGTCGGTGAGGAAAGATCACGTAAAGTCAGGATTCCCAACAGTCTTCGCTAAGTTAGTTTCAGTTTTTTGGAGCAGGTGGTGGCTGTTTCTCCTCCTTGGTCTCCGGCTGGCCTTCTTTCTTCCCACTGTCGTCTGAGAAGAAGAGGAGGGGAAACATCCCGAGGAGGCAGCCGATGCCCACACCGATGGCTTTACCCTGCAGACGGTACAGAAGGAAGACACATGCAATAAGACAGATGTATCTTTCTCATTGGATGATGGGAATAATTGATTGTGAAGAATAATACATAAATAAAATTGGCACTTGCCACATGCAGTACTTAGATATTTCACCAGGGGGCAGAAGACTTGTATATGATTACAGTGAGTACGGAAAGTATTCAGACCCCTGTCAATTTTACACCCTTTGTTATATTGCATAACACAGAATTTCTGCAGATTTATTAAAAAAGACAAATTGAAATATCACGTAGTCCTACGTATTCAGACCCTTTGCTGTGACACTCATATATTTAACTCAGGTGATTTCCATTTCTTCTGATCATCCTTGAGATGGTCCTACACCTTCATTGGAGTCCAGCTGTGTTTGAGTCTACCGATTGGACTTGATTAGGAGTGCCACACACCTGTCTATAGAAGACCTTACAGCTCACAGTGAGGTCAAAGGAACTGCCTTAAGAGCTCAGAGACAGAACTGTGGCAAGGCCCAGATCTGGTCATGGTTACAAGAACATCTCTGCTGCACTTAAGGTTCCTAAGAGCACAGTGGCCTCCATAATCCTTAAATGGAAGATGTTTAGGACAACCAGAACCCTTCCTAGAGCAGGCCGTCCGGCCAAACTCAGCTACCGGGGGAGAAGAGCCTTGGTCAGAGGTAAAGAAGAACCCAAAGATCACTGTGGCTGAGCTCCAGACATGCAGTCAGGAGATGGAGAAAGTTGTAGAAAGTCAACCATCACTGCAGCCCTCCACCAGTCAGGGCTTTATGGCAGAGTGGCTCGTTGGAAGCCTCTCCTCAGTGCAAGACACATGAAAGCCCGCATGGAGTTTGCTAAAAGACACCTGAAGGACCCTGAGATGGTGAGAAATAAGATTCTCTGGTCTAATTCTAAGCGGTATGTGGAGAAAACCAGGCACTGCTCATCACTTGTCCAATACAGTCCTCACAGTGAAGCATGGCGGTGGCAGCATCATGCAGTGGGGGTGGGGTTCAGCTGCAGAGACAGGATGACTGGTTGCAATCGAGGGAACAATGAATGCAGCCAAGTACAGAGATATCCTGGACAAGAACTTTCTCCAGAGTGCTCAGGACCTTAGAATGGGCCAAAGGGTTACCTTCCAACGTGACAATGACCCTAAGCTCACAGCTAAAATAATGAAGGAGTGGCTTCACGGCTACTCTGTGACTGTTCTTGAATGGCCCAGCCAGAGCCCTGACTTAAACCCAATTGAGCATCTCTGGAGAGACCTAAAAATGGCCGTCCACCAACGTTCACTATCCAACCTGAAAGAACTGGAGAGGCTCTGCAAGGAGGAATGGCAGAGGATCCCTAAATCCAGGTGTAAGAAACTTTACCAAGAAGACTCATGGCTGTATTAGCTCTAAAGGGTGCTTCTGCTAAATACTAAGTAAAGGGTCTGAATACTTAGGACCATGTGATATTTCAGTTTGTCTTTTTTAATAAATCTGCAAACATTTCTAAAATTCTGTTTTTCTGTCAATATGGGGTGCTGTGCGTATATTAATGAGGAAAAAATGATTGATCAATGTCTTTATCTTCAGTGTGCATATCTATATAATATATATATTTGATGAACCCGCCCCAAACCGCACCGCACTGAATTAATAATTTGTTGACCCGACCCAACCCGACCCGCGGGTAACCCGCGGTACCCGCGGGTTGGAAGACAACCCGCACATCACTAGGAGGCGCTATAAACCCAATACACATGAATGAGAAATGTGACATCATTTGTCCTAGGAGGAATTACATTTTAGATATCTGAAATGTTCATTCTTACTAGAAAGAATTGAATTATGGATGTCTGGAGTACATGTCCAAGCCACTTATTAAATGTTAAAACGGCCACCTAAACCTTTATTGTATTTCCTCCTACAATGGGTATTGATATTTTACAATGTTACTAGTAAAATTACCATTCTGACTAGTAAAGATTGTATTTTCACCATCAAGAATGCTATTTTGACTAGGAAGAATCTATTTATAGATATATAAAATATAATTCCAGACAGTATGTTAGCATGTTTAATGTTAAAATGGCCACCCAATAACATCTCACTAGATATCCTGAAAATCTTTTTAGATATCTAAAAATACATTGTTGCTAGTAATAAATGTAATTACTGATATCTCAAAGTTTTTTTTAACTAGTTCAAATATAAATTAAGGATATCCAAAATACAATTACAGATGGCAAGAATAGAGTTTAATTTTACCTGTCTGAAATAAGAGTTTTTACTAGTAACAGCTGAATTAGAGCCATCTAAAAAGAGAGTTTCTCCTATCCACAATGTTCATTCTTGCTAGGAAGAATGTAATTGTGGAGTGGAGGCGTTATAAACCCAATACACATGAATGGGAAATGTGACATCATTTGTCATAGGACGAATTACATTTCAGATATCTGAAATGTTCATTGTGGATAGTAGGGATGTTATTATGGATATCTGGAATGTTAATTTCTGCTAGGAACAATATAATTATAGATATCTGGAACACATATCCAGTCTGCTTAATAAATGTTAAAACGGCTTGCCATACACTGCTGTTGCCCAAAACCTGAGAATATACTTCCTAACAAGCTAAAGAGTGGGCTCAGCCAGGTGCCTTTTAGTTCTCACAATAATCACTCTAACTAATTGCATTTCACACTTCATCAACTGGAGCAAATTAAAAATCATTCAGGTCGGATTTTTTTCCTCTCAGTGTGACGGCGTGGTAGAAAAAGACACGTTACATAAAAATTGCATTTCTGTTGTGAGTGAACAAAGACGTGCTTGGTTTGGTGTTTACAACAGGACTACACAGTCATGTAATGTTTGCAACAGCTGCTTTGTTCACGTCCTGTCAGAGATGACAGCGTGTGAAACGTGTTTCCTTAGATTACAAAAGGAGATGCTCAGCGGTACCAACCGTGTGACAGCTGACTCTGGTCTGCCACATATCCGCCTGTTTCGGACTCAGATCAGGAATCTGCATCCCCAACCGGAATGCCAAGGCCTCCACGTAACCCGCCAGCCTAAAGAGACGAAGCAGGGTGGAGAAGAACATCATTTGGATACATTTTGCAACCAAACCTAAACTAAATACCATTAATTTTGTTTTTGAGCTCCCCTGTTGTAAGTAAGTAAGTAAGTAAATTTTATTTGTATAGCACTTATCACAGAAAAAGAATCACAAAGTGCTTCACAAAGATCAACAAAACACAAGATAGTCATCATAAAATGATCTTAAAACAAAACAACAGAATATCATAAAATCATTAAAAATCAGAAAACAGAAAGTCATAAAATTATAAAAATGATAAAACAAATGAAAGATTATTATAAATACAAGTAAGAAAAAACGAATAAAACATAAAAGATTTAAGTAAAAGCAGTTTTAAACAAAAGGGTCTTCAGCTGCTTTCTAAAGGTGACCAGACTGTCAGGAACACGTAAGGATAAAGGAAGTTCATTCCAAAGTCGGGGTGCAACAGCCTGGAAAGAGCGATCACCTCGACTTTTATATCTGGTCTTTGGAATTTCTAGAAGGTTCTGGTTGGTGGACCTGAGGGCTCGGGTTGGAGCATAAGGCTTTAACAGTTCAGTAACATAAGGAGGAGCTTGGCCATGTAGAGCCCTGTATGTTATAGTAAGGATCCTAAATTGAATTCTAAAGTTAATGGGTAACCAGTGCAGAGACATCAGAATAGGAGTGATGTGAGCTCTTCTGTTTGCTCCAGTTAGGAGCCTCGCTGCAGAGTTCTGGACCAACTGAAGGCGCTCAAGGGCTTTTTTGTTAAAACATGTGAAAAGTGTGTTACAGTAATCTAGACGGGAGGAGATAAAGGCATGGAGAACCATTTCAAGNAGATCAGCTGCTTGATCCTCAGGTGGTTGAGTAGAAGGTAGGAGCTTAGAGAGATCAGCTGCTTGATCCTCAGGTGGTTGAGTGGAAGGAAGGGACTTGGAGAGATCAGCTGCTTGATCCTCAGCAAGAGGAGAGAAGCGGTTTGATAGACTAAGGTCAGGTGGAAGGATGGGACCAGCAGCAGGGGATCTCCTACGGCCACGTACCACGACCTCAGACCAAGATGAAGATGGGTCTGGGGTAGAGCTGGAAGTTGGTAGTCGTGATACAGCAGGGTCCCAAGCAATGGTGTCTTGGAGCAGAGGGTTCTTCATTGGTGTCTCTTTTTCAAATTTTCTGACAATGAGACCGGTCAGTTTAGGGATACGTTTTCTAAAACTATCCAGCAGCATTTCTTTCTTCTGTAGTTCAGCAGAGAGTCGCTGTATATCCTCTTTAAGGTTCTCAATCTTTTTATTTGCTTTAAAAAGCATAAACGGATCATTGTGGGGCAGAAGCGGGGAGAGGACAGACATTCAAAATAGCTTCAAGGTTGCAGAAAGCTTACGCTGTAACTGAGCCGCCTCTGTCGAATCCGAAAGATTTGTAGTCCAACTAAAAGTCCAAGAAATCCAAAAAAAAAGGAAAAATCTCCAGAAACATAGAAATCATGAAGGTCCAACAAAATCCACAGAATCCAGCAATCAGTCACAGAAAAAAAAACAGGTTTTAGAGGAATTAAGGCACAAAGAGTAGGGAGCTGAAATAGACACGTCTGCAGGCTTCTTATCTCTTCTTCTCCTGTTGATGTTTGTCTGAGCTACATGTCACGACCCATTAAACTACCAACAGTCTCACAGCCAGTAGGAGGGAGAACAATGATCATACCAAGAAGAATCAGCAGATTAAAGCACCACTCTTTTCCCTGTTGCTGCCATCTGTCATTAACCAGCAGATTAATGCATATGGCGTTCTTCACAGTTTTAGCTCAAAAACTGATTACAGCAGAGTTAAATCTTTAAAGAAGAATCAAAAATCAACCAAAACTGATAAAAACAACAAAAATAGTAATAACCCTGAAGGTGGATGTAAAAATGACCTAAGCACCCAAACAAAAAAACAAAAATGAAATCCATCTTTGTAAAGGTGTTGCTAAAAATAAACAAAATTTATCACAAAAGAGGAGGACCAACAGCAAACAGATGTAAGAGGAGACTCAGTCCTAAAAATGAACTGATATAAAAACAAGCCTATTAAAATTCTAATAGCTGTGCTACCCACAAACATATATACATAGACGCCTCGTGACTGGCGCTGCCTATTGGAGCTGCCGTAGTGGCTGGCCGCCATCTTAAATGGGTCTCCATTCGCACCCAGTGCATTCATTTCTACTGAGGAAGGTGCTACCCAGCTAAAAAACACATTTTATCAAGCTTTTTGACAAATTCAGACACATGGTATGGCATGATAATTAAAATACAAATATAATTAAACAAAATAATAAAAAAAATTTAAATATAAATTCCCATCAGGTAGGCTAGAAAAGTCAATAGTAATCCCCCGCGATCTGTTTTCAATAGTACGCCAGTTGTTGCAACCACAGGCTGCACAAAAATGGGCATAGCTGCTCACTCTGTATTGACTTTGGAGGATGAGGAGACCCATCCAATATGGCGGCGACGCTGTTACGCTCTCCTATGGTGCTACCATCCTGGAGGGGGCCATCACCTGGCATACTACTGCCAACAACTAAACTTTACTTTAACATAGAATGAGCTACTACTAGTGTGTGTGTGTGTGTGTGTGTGTGTGTGTGTGTGTGCGTGCGTGCGCGCTCTGTCTTCTCAAACTGCAACAGATGGATGCTCATATTGGTCCAGGTTCTGTTGGAGGTTTCTTCCTGTTAAAGGAGAATTTTCCTCTCCACTGTTGCTATGCTTACTTAGTATGAGGATTGCTGTAAAGTCACTGACACAAGTCACTGACACAAGTCAGTGACTCGATGCAATCTGCTGGGTTTTCTTCCATAGGAAACTTTTAGTTAACTGGCATAATGAATTGGAATGTTTACTTTGTGAAGTGCCTTGAAACGACCCTTGTTGTGATTTTGTGCTATACAAATGGACTGAGTTGAATTTATGTATATCCAACTCAGCTTTATTTATAGAGCATATTTACTGTTGCTCACACAACCCAAAGTGCTGTACATGTCAATGCAGCCACATAAAAACCCGCCCAAAAATAAAACATATTAAACCTCAGGCTTCATTATGTTTGTGACATTACAGATGGGAACTTTTTTAAACAACTTGTTTTAGGTTCATAATTCGTATAACCAAACACTGACAGAAAACGGACGGATGGATTTTTTTCATGTTTGGGATGTGAGGCAGTAGAGCCCCACATGGCAGCATCAGAGTAGGGCTGCAGCTATTGAATGTTTTAGAATATTCTGTTTGACAACATTTCGATTGTGGTCTGCTGCTAAAAATATGAAAAAAAAAGATGAGGCTGAAATGTCAGACTCTTATTATAAAAGGCTCAATAATATGTATTAAATTGGTGTTGTCTAGTTCCCTCGTTACCATCTGATATTTATAGTTAGTATGGAACAAAATTCACCTATATTTCAGTAACATTTTAGGTTTGTATTAACATCACTCATCTTAGTCAAAATAACAATCTAAATATGCTGGTGAAGGTTCTCAGTCATCCAGGTCATGGTAATCCAAGGGGTTCAAATGAAGGCAACTGGACTTCTTTGGTTTCTTGAAGACGTTTCGCTTCTCATCCGAGGAGCTTTGTCAATTCTGACTGGAATATGGGAGGGTCGATCTTATAAATTGTCAATTCTGACTGGAATATGGGAGGGTCGATCTTATAAACTGTAGCTGTCTATTATAATAGACAGCTACAGTTTATAAGATCGACCCTCCCATATTCCAGTCAGAATTGACAAAGCTCCTCGGATGAGAAGCGAAACGTCTTCAAGAAACCAAAGAAGTCCAGTTGCCTTCATTTGAACAATCTAAATATATCCGCAGTTAAACTATGATCAGTAGAATTTCATGTATTTCATTATTATGTTCAGTAAGCTACTGGAAATGCTAATCACATTTCATTTCTACTGCTAAAAATGTAATGATGGCATATCTATTGTATTTTCGTACAGGTTGGCGATAATCCAGTCTAAATTATATCCATAGAAGTGTTTGTTGATTACAAAACACAATGGCTTGCCATAGTCCCGCTGTGCAGACTCGTAGCAACAACTTGGCCCCAATACCACTGCAGGCTGCAGACATCTACAAATAAACGGGATGGTGGGGATTTTCCTTCTGCTTGTAGAGTTTAGTCATTCTTGGTTTAGTATTTTCGGAACCCCACTTGATTGTGAGCATGCTACCGCTAGCATTAGCATTAGCCAATCTGCTTGTAGTTCACTTTTGATCCCAAACTTTGCACTCAGTGAGTCTGGTGTGTGTTCTCTTCAGTAAGTTGGACATATGAATATAAGTATATATATTAGGGGTGTAACGGTACATTTATTTGTATCGTTTGGTACGGAAGGTTCTGTTTGACACACGACATGAACTGAATTCCCACAAGCAACTCTTTTAATGCCGGTAGTTTCAGACGACGTCTGCTGATGTAATTTCCTACTGAGAGACAACCAATCAGCATGAGTTAACCAAAAGTTCCACTCAGCTACCCCACTTGGCTATTTCAAGTACTTACCCCTGATCAGGTACTCAGAAAGTTCCTGAAAATGGCCTGGAAAACGTCTGTTCTGCCAGTCCGGTGAAGTGGAGATACGCACATGCCGGTAAGTTTCTGTAAATTTACCCTGAAGTTCCGATAGTGGAAACACGCCTAATATCCCCATTTGTGACATCACAGACAGGGACTTTTAAAAAATATATATATTAAAAATTTTTTATAATCAATTTATTAAAATGTTTCGAGTATTTGTTTCAGCCCTACACTAAACTATGCTAAGCTATGCTAAACTAAGCTAAAGTGATGACATTGATCTTTGTGGAAAAAAGTCAGACCTGCAGAAAACAGTTAATCCTCTAATTGTGTTGCTGTCATTTTAAAATAAGATATCTAATTATCTACAACTAGTAACCCAAAATGACAAACGTAGATGGAAGAAAATAAATAAAACACCCAAATGGCTCTTGTATTCTGATCTCAAATGTCTCATGTTTGATTTAATTACCCTTCAAATGTGTTAAGAAGCTGCTCTGAATCCAGCTGAGGCCTATTTGGGACTCAGCTGAACAAAATGCATTTGTCTGAGTTCCAACAACCACTGCTGGATTTTAACACACAAAGACCAAAATAACCGAAATAAATAAACAAACTGGTATCATGTAGGGCTCTACTGTTAGGCCTTTATAGGAGATATGCAACAGAACCATCAATTTACAGTTTGAAAAAAGACATCCTCTGCTCATAAATTACAGGCACTATACACACAATCAGCATTATGACCAAAATGATAAGGATCTGATGTGTGTGATGACACTGGCTCCCGTAAGCTGCAAAAAAATATTTAGAATATAGCAAGAGAAACAAATCATGAGTGAAAGAAGAAATCTGAGAGCAGATTTTGACCCACCCTCATACAGTCTGGTTCAGTCAGCAGCACTAATGGATTCTCGGTTCACTGCACACACAAATAAGCTGCAGCTGCAGTAGTTGGGTTTAGACGGGCGACAGCAGAACATGTCTGAGAAAACTGTGTGTGGGTTTCATCGGGTTAAAAAGATTTATCCAAGAAGGGAAAAATGAATTGACTTCAAACTTTAAAAAAAACCTGCAGGAAGAGAATCAGCTCTACACGTGACATGCTACAGTAATAACCACACTGAATGTAACATGATGAAACGTCCTGAAAGCCTCGGCTCAGAATCCTCACTCAGCAGGTGAGAAATGTTTCACTTTGTGAGACGCTGAAAGCAGCAGAAAGAGTGAAGAGGACCCAATAAATCCAGTACGTTCTCCACCACCACCAGAGAATTACATCTGACTTCAAAAGTACTCGCCTTATTACTATACTATTTGTGTCATAAAAGCAACAAAACCCACTATGTTGTACGGTAATATTGAAAGAGTTTTATTATGTTATTAGATATAATTAAAGGCCTGCTGCCGTTCGATAATGGAATTATTCTTGATTTTGTTCGATCATAATAAATCAGATTGCATCTCATTTTTAGGATTTAACTAAAAAGTCAGGAAATCTAAATTTCTCTGTTAGAGTAACTGGACTGTTATTAGTTATAAATATCATCCATGATACAGCGGGGGTGGGGGGTGTGCATTCAGGTCTCTATTTTCTGTTCCCAGGAGCTCGCTAATGTGGCCTCCAGGTTTTTGTCCTGTTTGTGCCAACTTGGCTGAGTGTTTTAAGGCTGCCCCAGAAATCCGCTGATGCATTGTGTCCAAAATAAAATAATAAAGCTGGGGAGGCTGATGCATCAGTCATGGCTAGCTGAATGGTCAGAACGAGTCAGGAGCTAAATTATGGATGGAAGTGATTGTCTAACACTATAAAAGTTAAAGTTATTATATTTAAGCCATTATTATTTCAATATTTAATCAAATAACTGTTTGACTTGTTGAAACTATAAGCTAACTAACTATAAGCTGATTTAGCAAAGATTTGAGTACTTCCTACTACCTGTAGAGAGCCCTGATTGCAAAAATAATCCCGCAACAGGCCTTAGAGAACATACTTTTGGTTGTTTTAAATAAAAACAAAAGCAAATGGAGCAGTGAAGGACACTTAGGAGCTCTGTGGAGATGGAGTAGCAGACAAAAAGCCTTCACATGCATTGACATGAATCCATCAAAATATCACAGCTCACCTTGACTAACTGACCACAAGGATCTATTTTTCATAAGAATGACAGAAAATTTGAGAGATTGTTACAACAAAATGACTAATTTATCAAACTGATAGCAGAAATGTGTCCTGAATGTTTCTCTGCTGCAGACTGTGGAGGATAAATAAAGATTCAAGATTGCTTAGGGTTAGGTTGCACTCACTAAAGACAGCTCACATAAGGAGGTAGTAAAATATAAGTAACAAGGGTAGCATTGATGTCGCGCATGCACAGACTCTCTCTCACACGCACGCACGCACGCACGCACGCACGCACACACACACACACACTCAGTTTAAGGTGCACAGATGCAAGAGTATAAAAGTAAACATGGTAATAAGACAGACTAAGTTATAAAGTGAAATGCAGGTAAACATACGGTAAATGTAAACAGTCACATGTTGAGGTATCAGGATTAACTAGCTTGATTATAATGTATCGAGTGGCTGCTGCCCCCTTGTGGTGGCTGAACAATAATGCAACCTAACTCAACAGTAACATTACACAAACGGCAGCATTAACATCATATTTCATTAAGCAGATATGCTAACAAGAATGACCATTCTGGACAACAGCTGTCCTGTCAGAAGCAGATCAGTTCCTGTGTTAACCCCTACTCCTTGGGTTAATGCAGTGGTTCTCAATTAGTGGGGCATGCCCTGGATGGCAGCTGACTGGATGGCTGGGAACTTTCTATAGCTGCACGATGATAAGACTGAGATCCTCATCTGTGCCCCAGACAAGCTGGTTCCCAAAGTCAGAGACTCTCTTGGTCAGCTTGCTTCTCATACCAAACCCTCTGTCAGGAATCTTGGTGTGACCTTTGACCCAGCTCTCACCCTGGATTCTCATCTCAGTTCTCTTGTTCGCTCTTCCTTCTTCCATCTCAGGAACATTGCTAAGCTAAGTCCCATTCTGTCCCGCTCTGAGATTGTTCTCCACACCTTCATCTCCTCACGCTTAGACTATTGCAACTGGCTTTTCACTTGTCTGATCAAAACCTCCCAAGACAATTTGCCCCCAAAACCCAATTTTTAAATGTAAAATATTGTGGCGGAAAATCAAATGGACATGGACATTATTGTGAATTCAAGCTTTTTTAATTTCTAAAAAAGTGCTTTCAAATTCAAAACTTTATTTCAGAACAAAAAAAAAATACACACACACTGTATATACTGTTATATATATATTGTTATGTATATATATATATATATATATATATATATATATAACAATATATATATATATATATTATATATATATAAATATATATAAAAATATATATATATATATATATATATATATATATATATATATATATATTGTTATATATATATATATATATTGTTATGTATATACACTGTTCACACAAATTAAAGGAACACTTTTTTTATTGGGCCTGGCATGAAATCAATCAAACCTGTCTGATAAGTTTCTGGTTGATGAAGCAGCTGAGGGCATTGTTAATCACTTTCAGCTGTATTGGTGTTCATGGACTTAACGACAGGTGCACTAAAGTGGCAACAATTACAAAACCCTCAAAACAGGACTGGTTTACCATGTGGAGATCATTTCAAGTTTCTCCCTCTTGATCTTTTTTGGCTGGTTTTCCACTCGTGCTAGTTTTGGCTTGAGTAATTATCTCTACTGGCAGCATGAGGCGATTCCTTAACCCTACAGAAGTTGCACAGGTTGTCCAACTTCTCCAGGATGGCACATCCACACGTGCTGCAGCAAGAAGGTTTAATGTGTCTCCCAGCACAATCTCCAGAACATGGAGGAGATTTCAGGAGACTGGCGGTTATTCTCGGAGAGCTGGACAGGGCCGTAGAAGGTCCACAACCCATCAGCAGGACCGATACCTGCTCCTTTGTGCAAGGCGGAACAGGCTGAGCACTGCTCGTGCCCTACAGAATGACCTCCAGAGGGCCACTGGTGTGAATGTCTCTACCCAAACAATCAGGAACAGACTTCATGAAGATGGCCTGAGGGCCCGACGTCCTGTAGTGGGCCCTGTGCTCACTGCCCAGCACCGTAGAGCTCCACTGGCATTTGCTCAAGAACACCAGAATTGGCAAGTCCGCCACTGGCGCCCTGTACTTTTTACAGACGAGAGCAGGTTCACCCTGAGCACCTGTGATAGACGTGAAAGAGTCTGGAGAAGACAAGGAGAACGTTATGCTGCCTGCAACGTCGTTCAACATGACAGGTTTGGTGGTGGGTCAGTGATGGTCTGGGGAGGCATATCCATGGAGGGACGCACAGACCTCTACTGCCTAGGAAATGGTGCTCTGACTGCCATAAGGTATCCAGATGAAATCCTTGAACCCTTTGTCAGACCCTACGCTGATGCAGTAGGTCCTGGTTTTCTCCTAATGCACGACAATGCCCGGCCTCATGTGGCAAGAGTTTGCAGGCAGTACCTGGAGGATGAAGGAATTGAAACAATTGAATGGCCTTCACGATCCCCTGACTTAAACCCAATAGAACATCTGTGGGACATTATGTTTGGGTCCATTAGGCAGCGCCAGGTTGCTCCTCAGTCTGTACAAGAGCTCAGGGATGACCTCACACAGGTCTGGGAGGAAATGCCACAAGACACCATCCGTTGTCTCATTAGGAGCATGCCCCGACGTTGTCAAGCATGCACACAAGCTCGTGGGGGCCACACAAGATACTGAAAAGCATTTTGAGTTGCAGAAATTAAGTTTTTGAAATAATGGACTAGCCTGCCACATCTTCATTTCACTCTGATTTTAGGGTGTCTACACAATTGAGCCCTCTGTAGGCTGAACACTTTTATTTCCATTAAAAGACTTGGCATCCTTTTGTTCCTAAGACATTGCCCTGTCGTTATTTGTATAGATATCCAACTTCATATTGAGATCTGATGGATCTAATGTGTTTCTTTAAAGTGTTCCTTTAATTTTTGTGAGCAGTGTATATATATATATGTATATATATATATATATATATATATATATATATACATATATACATATATATATATATAAAAATAATACCAACAACAGTATGCACGAAAACCATTACTACTTAATTTAGTACAACTTATTATAATACTAAAATATAAATGACTAAATTGACTTGAACATAATAAAATGTATGTCTAATTGTTTATTATAAAATTTAATAATTGAAATAAATGGGCACCTAATAGCAGGAACTACAAACAGGAAACATTACACTAATCAATGACAATGCAAAGTCGTTTGGTGATAAAGTTATTTTGAACTGCTGCTGCGTGTTGTATAAAAAACACTGCTACCATTGGCTGGAGCTATTCCAGAAGCTTCACTACGCAGCCTTCTATCCCGGTGATTGATTGGTCAATTTGGATGATTGACACCTCTTTTGAATCGTTAGGGTCAATAGAATTAAGCGTTAATCACCAAAATTAGATTGACAGCTCAGTCAGCCAATGAGACTCGTCATAACACGGACATACACAAACCAGGAAAGAGAAAAGTCCAACCGGATGTTTGAGTTTGAAGCCTGTTTATTCAGTCAAAATGACTTTGGTGTCCGTCTAAACTGTTTTCAGTGTGACAAAAGCGGTAAGGCTAATAGCAAACAATGAAGTTTGGATAAAATGAACTTTTCAAGGTGAAACAGCAAAGGTAAGACATTTTTTTGGAGATCTGCTTGGAAAAAATGAATTTTTTTTGTTGCTCTCTGGCTTCCATCTCTGTGAAACTTAGGTGTCGCGTGTTGGGAGATACATATTTAGAATCAGTAGGGCCTTAGCTTTATAATGGGGGGATAGAATGTGTGACTGATTTTTAGCAGCGTTAGAGACAGAAATAAAGGCAAAAACACATGAAGAGGGATTTCATATCACTCATTTGATTGTAGTTTTAGTTGTGTTGGGAATACATAACAAAGGGTTGCAGGGTCTTGTAGCCAACGTTCTGTTTTTTTAGACGTGCAGCTTGACGATATTTATTGATATTTAGGGCACGTATTTTGCTGCTAAACTTCAACGTCCCCAAAGGGTTGCACTAACGTGCTATTTTTTAAAATTAATTAATCATAATTAATGAGTTAAATTCCCACATATAACATTTTTTTTTGTAGCACTTTGGTCAACCGTGTTGTGCTTAAAGCCATCCATTCATTTTCTTCCATTTATCTGAGGTCGGGTCACGGGGCAGCAGCCTAAGCAGAGAAGCCCAGACTTCCCTCTCTCCAGCCACTTGGGCCAGCTCCTCCAGGGGAATCCCAAGGCGTTCCCTGGCCAGCCGAGAAACATAGTCCCTCCAGCATGTCCTGGGTCTTCTTTAAGGTCTCTTCCCGTGTGTAAATTACATTATAAATAATGTTGAGTTGCGTTGAATTGAGAGTAGGGCTGGGCGATATGGACCAAAACTTACATATATCTCAATATCTTTTAGCTGAATTCCGATATACATCTCGATATTTTTCCTCCTGTAAAATATTTGCAAGTTAACTCCCTTCAAGCTGTCTAAAGAAATTGTGTACATAAATTCATCAGCAGATTAAATGCATAAAAATGCCATTAATTATTTCTTGCACAGAAAAAAAAGCTATCACGTTAAGCTAATTTCATGAAGTAATTACATCTACTACCAGAGGATTACACTCATGTGGGTCATGCAGCACGAAGCTACACGGAGGTTTTCGGACAGAAAAACGCGGTTGAGCAACTCAGAAGTGCAGCACACATAAACTCAAAGAGCTGTGGTGAGAAGCAGGACCTCGTCCCTGACCTGGAGAAGGCATTCTGCCCTTTTCTGACTCAAGACCATGGTCTCAGATTTAGAGGAGCTGATTCTCATCCCAGCTGTTTCACACTGCAAACTGCTTCAGTGAAAGCTGGAGATCACGGTCTGATGAAGCCAACAGGACCACATCATCTGCAAAATTATCTTTTTAATGGTTTTTTATTGTTCTTTTGAAGAGCTTTGTGATTTTTATCTTGAGAGGTGCTATAAAAAACATTTCTTCTTCTTGTACAAGACAGGAAGTTAGGGAAAGTAGTGCTTCAAAACTACCATCGACTATTGCTTTAAAAGTAATGACTTGTTATTCTGATACACCCTGACACCATGTTAATGGTTCTTCCAGCAGTGAATGAATGCTTCCAGTTTCTGTGAAAATCTACAAGCAGAATAATTCTGGTATTAGCATTTGAGACGTTTGGGCCAAAAATGCTACTAGAGCATTGATGCTCCCTATGCACCGTGCATGGCAAGTTACAGGTGTAGAAGATTTCAAACTCATTTAGAATTGATTTAATCACACACACATGCACACACACACACCTATTGTGTGTGTGTGTGCATGTGTGTGTGTGCGTGCGTGGGATTCTTACCCCAGTCCTGCCAGATCTGATACCAGGTTGCCAAGTGCAGCAGCTGCAGAAAATGTGAGAAGAGAGGAGGGATTACTAACCTGCCAGAACATCTGACTCTTCTCCTAAAGAGTGAAATATTTTCATTAGGAAATGCAAATCAAACTGAGGATTGGGTGGAGACTAAGAACTGAAGATAAACTAGCACTTCATTTGTTCTCACGTCTTTCTTTACTTCCTTGTATTGGAGTATGGCACTCAAGCAGCCAATTGCAAATGAGTAAAGGTGAAACTGGAAACACTAAAGCCAGTCTAAATATCTAAAAATCACACAGAACATGAAAATTAATTCATATTTTCTTGGTTCATTACCTCATTAAACAGGCAGATGTAGTACATTTTACGTGAATAATTTAAACTAAATAATAATTTATTTGAACTCCTGGCCAGGAAAAAAATTGGATGCAATGTGTTTTTTTTGGGGGCGTTGCCATAGTGTGATGTCATCATCAGGCACAGATCCCGTGCCCTCCTTTTTGGAAATGGAAATATGGTCTCCGCATAATACAGCGTCTTACTGAAGCAGCCACAGCAGCAGAACAGAAAGTCTCAGATGGGCCAACACAAAGCAACAGATCAGTGCTACAAACACTTTCATCAGACTCTAGGAGGAGGTCTTTGGTACTTCCATCTGATCTTTGAGCCACTGTAGCAACAGTATGAAATACACCCCAAAATGTATTGAAACATCTGACCACAGTCAACAATAATCAGACCACTGATAAGACTGTGTGCTGCGATCTGATTGTGGAAAACTGTTGCTTGTTCTCAGTAGGTCTATGACATGCCTGCTGGAGCTGTTTGATTCTAATGTAGCATGGATGACTTTAACACATTAGAATTGACTTGATTGAACACACACTGACCTGCTGGACCATCAACTAACTTGGGCAACCCACTAACCTGATGGACCACCCGCTGTCCATCAGGATGGTTCATCAGGTCAGTGGGTTGTTCATCAGCTACCCACTACTGACCTGAAATGACGTATTACATGACCATCTCCTTTAGTGTGATGTCAAATAGAAATTATAAATGTAAGTTAAAATCGGCTCTCAAATGAAATTATTTTAATTTTAAATTTGAAAGACCAATAAACAGTTTGAAAGGTTGTACCTAAAGCCAGAATTCATGTCAGCACCAGGTCTTAACAGGACCTTAGCGTGTGGCAGCATAATGATAACCTTTACCAGGTTCTGGTGGACGTTTCTTCTTGTTAAAGGGGGGTTTTCCTCTCCACTGTCGCTACATGCTTGCTTATCATGGGGATTGTTGAAAAGACACTGACACAATCTGCTGGGGTTCCTCACATAGGAAACTTATCTAATTGGGATAATGTACTGAACCTTGTTGTGATTTGGTGCTATATAAATAAACTGAATTTAAATAAACTTACATGGTAGGAGGTTTCACAAATATACAGGTGAAACCAGAAATTAGCGTATGGTGCACAAGTTCATTTATGCAGTAATTCAACATAAAAGGTGAAACTAATACACGAGATAGACTCGTTACATGCAAATCAAGATATTTCATGTTTTTATAATTGTGATGATTATGGCTTACGGCTGATAAAAACCCCACATTCGAAATCTCAGACAATAAGAATACTCTAATCAGCTAATGAATCCAGAACACCTGCAAAAGATTCCTGAGCCTTTAGATGTACTTCAAATGTATGATATTCTAAATTTTCCAGTTTAACCTGTAAATCCAGCCAGGTTCTAATAGGTCACAGGAATCATAGAGGGGTTATAATCCAATGTGAGGTGGACCTAAGAGCAGCATCTACTTGTTTCAAAACAAAACAGCATCTTTGACTTTCTACTGTCTTTGTTTCTGTGTTAGGAAGGTAATAAAACATGAATGAATCTAATAATTCGACTTGTGAGGCCTCAGGAGAAACATGCATCTTTAATGGTTGTTTTCATCAGAAACCGCTCACTTCTTTAACAGATTAAATCTAGTTTAGGAGTTTCCACATCACCGCGTTGATGTACAGGGTGGGCCATTTATATGGATACACCTTAATAAAATGGGAGTGGTTGGT
Source organism: Aphyosemion australe (assembly GCA_006937985.1). NCBI lineage: Eukaryota > Metazoa > Chordata > Actinopteri > Cyprinodontiformes > Nothobranchiidae > Aphyosemion > Aphyosemion australe. The sequence continues at coordinate 461,528 of SSNS01000403.1, read as the reverse complement.
GATATTAACGTCCTGTTTGTGGCACATTAGTATATGTGAGGGGCAGTGTTGGGCAAGTTACTTAAAAACTGTAATGCGTTATTTATTACTTGTTACTCTCATTTTAAAGTAATTCGTTACATTATAATATTACTGATTTTAAAATGTAAGGCATTACATTACTTTTGCATTACTTTAAGTTACTCTCACCAAAATAATATAGATTTGGGAATCTAAATGTAGCTCATGACGCTCAATTAGCTCATTAGACATCCAGTTGAAGGTGATGTGGTATTTAACTGGGCTAGGGGTTGTGGTTAAAACAGTCAAACATAATTAACAGTTGTTTAGATGTAGCACATAAAGTGCATTTGACTACAATGTTCTTCATATCCTCATTTTTCACAAACTTAAAGTAACGGGCATATGCCCATCTGGAGAATGTTCTATCTAACGTTAGATCAGCTGCAGGTTCACTCATCTCTGCTCTGTCTGACTACAGGAAGTGAAACATTTTACGTGGACGTTTCTCTTCTGCTGATCTTGTGTAGCCTAGAAATCTAGACACACAGTAGCAGAAGCAGAAAGATTTTGCTCTGCAGGTCCTTCTGATCGCCTCCATCAGGGCTGGGTTATGATTGCCCCTGGGCATGAACGTGCCCAAGGCTGGCCAGGACCCCCAGAAAATTATGTTTTATTAAATAAATGCAACAACATATTGTATGCTGCTAGCTTAAAATAATTGAGTGTGTGTTGAGTGTGTGTGTGTGTGTGTGTGTGTGTGGGGGGGGGGTCTGGCTCCACCCTGTATTTTGCCTTGGTCCCCAAATGCCTGGATACGGCCCTGGGTGTGGAACTGAGTTTTGAAGGTGATCTGAATTTTATCAAATAAATAAATGTTACATGTTTATAAATTATTGCTTTATATTGTTAATGTTGTGTAGTGGGTAAAAATCTACCTACTTTTTCCTTTTCAAGAACTTTATTTAGTTTTCTCGTTTTTTATTTGACTGTTTTCCTGTCTGTCTCTGATCTTCCTGCATCTCCTTTCCATCTTCCAGAAAAACAGCTTCCTGGATTTCCTACTTTTTCACATTTTGAACTAATCAGTTCAGGGATCCACTGCAGAAATAGCGAAAGGTGCGCCCGCTGCAGTGAGGTGATGTCACCGGGGCACAGATGAGCTCTGCTGGGGGAGCGCGCGTCAGACACAAATACAAGGATACGAGAATATAAGCGGACATGAACGATTGCGTGTTAATTGTTTTCTTTTGGTGGCGTGACTTTGAGAGTGTTACTGAGGTTGAGGCGCGCGTCAGGAGCGCATGAACCATCAGCGCTCTCCCTCTCTGCTCAAAAGACGCCCTGGTGCGCTGGAGTTCATATAAATAATGTTATATCAAAACTGGACCTTTATTCAGGCTCCCACGTAATTAGAACCCTGAAGAAACCCCACTAATTGATTCCTGGTTAAAAATGCGTTGTAATGCACGCGTTACTGACATTGGACCGAGTAAAATATTACTGAATTTTTTTCTGTAATGCCTTACATTACCGACTACCACCTCCCCGGTGTGCGTTTGCTCTCTGTTTTTAATGACCGGCAGCTGGGTGATTAGGGCAGCAGTAGCTCAGGAGGTAGAGCGGGTTGTCCAGTAATCGGAAGGTTGCAGGTTCGATCCCGGCTCCGGCCAGAGAATGCTGCTGTGTGTCCTTGGGCAAGACACTTAACCTGCCTTGCCTGCTGGTGGTGGTCGGAGGGACTGGTGGCGCCAGTGCTCGGCAGCCTCGCCTCCGTCAGTGCGCTCCAGGGCAGCTGTGGCTACATCGTAGCTCATCCCCACCAGCGTGTGAATGGGTGAATTGAGTTGATTGTGTTGTGAAGCGCCTTGGGGGGTTGTAGAACCCTAAGAAGGCGCTATACAAATACAGGCCATTTACCATTTACCATTTGATTATACATGGGAAACGGCTGCGCAGCTGCGGGAGCGTGCCGCTCTCCAGGGTGCTGAACAGCCAACCCCAGAGAAGAGTCCAGAGCTGTTCATCCAGGGGGGGGGGGGCTGAACCCCGAATCCCGGGGTTCGTAACAATCCATATAAATGGCCCAACCTGTATATTTGGGACGTCTGATTTGTAGTAATTTTAATTATGAATTTTTACAGTCATGAATCCCACATTACGCGACTTAGTTAAAACACACATAATCATTTAAATGGAAGAATGTGTGTGAGTCAGGGCATAAGGCAAAGTGGATTAAAAAATAGCTCTTAAAGCCCCGAATTTCCACTTTCTGTATAGCTCAATAGTGATTTTACAAATTAAGTTAATAAAGAAATAACTACAATTTAATGTAAAAGCTGTATAAAGGGTCAAACACAAACTAAGGTCAACAGAAATGTTAAATCTGTTGCCAGTGTTGGTCACCATGGTAACCACAGTGACCTGGGAGACAAGCACAAATGCTAGTAGACTAGTAGAAATTGAATCTCAAACAGCTGCTGTCTAAAAATTGCAACTTGTTTAAAAATATCTTAAACAAAAAGTAGAAAGATCAAATGAAAACTTTTGTTTTTACAATGTTTTATAAAGGATATGACAAGTCAGACTGACCACTCACTTCCAGTGTTAAAGAGAAAAGCCAGTGCAGAACATTATGAATGACTAATGTTAAAGTAAAAAAAGAAAAACATTTTTGGTTTTTGAATATCTAATTAAATGTTGTACTAAACAATAACTAAATAAAAATATTGTAAAAATCTTATTTACTTTGTTTAAATGAGCCTAGTTTTACCTCAGTTGTTAACTTCTCAAAAACCATGGCACCATTTATTCCTGTTCACTTTGCTTATAATCTTCTGTAAATCAGACGGGTTGACCCTCCATTTATTTATTTATTTATTTAACTCCTCCCCCTTCTTTATGCCATCATAGCTTTGATGCTATTTTTAGCATCAAAGCTGGCTCCGCCCCTTTTGATGACATTATGTTTTCCCTTGTCCTTTGAAACCTTTCTACAGGGTTGAACGAGATGACAGACCAGTCAGACCAGATCTGAACTCTCACGAAGAAGGTATCATTTATACACAGAGAAGGAACGTTTACAAGGATTTCAAAATGAC
>SSNS01000403.1:437524-456344 GCA_006937985.1 Aphyosemion australe | reverse complement strand
TGATGTCCAGTGGAATGGTGTATCGCCACAAGCCTGTAGCGTGGGATGACGTAGGCATATGTGCACAGACATAGCAGGTGGTGTTGGTAGTCAGGTGTGCAGTGGTGTTCATAAACTGCCACCAAGAGTTTGTTGCATATGGATGAGGGTATTCCTTATGGGAGCCTCGGTCTATAAATCTTTTACTTCTTTCCACTCTGGGATTGGCAGATGCACAAAGCAGGTAGATGAGCAGTAGGCACACTGGTGGTATAGTTTAAAGGGACACAAACAGTAACTGGTGGGGTTTGGATCTTCAGTAGCAGTTGGGGTGAGCATTGTACCAGTCAGGGGTCTTGGAGAGGGTAGTTGTTATCTTTTGGTGATGTAGCTCTTGCTCAGAATAGAGGAAAGGATATTCATGGTGATTATGGCAGCCATAGTCGCAACACCGCTAAGCAACCACCACTTCTGGCGTGGCTCCATCCTTGCGGCTAGGCTACAAAGACCCTGATATGAAAAGAAACTAAACTGGAGAGCAGCCTCTGGAGTCTTCACGAACGTTGAGACGAAGTGGTCACTAAAAGACCACCCCCCCTGTGGAGTTCGATTTTACTGCACCCCCAGGACTCTAATCATTCAGAGCTCTTTGCAACTTATAGCGACTAAGGTGGGTCCAGGAAGGTCTTTCCGCAATCTTCACAGCAGTGAACCCACTTTGGACTTGTCCAGTGCTTTATGTTGATTGCTCTGATGAAGACCCAGTCTCCTGGCTTCACTTGTTGTTGGTTGTCCTGTAAAACAGAAAGAACTGAGGGCAGATCAATTGTATTCACCACATCATGAGGCTAATATTTTTTCATGTAGTCCACTAGTGTGAGTTCCTCCTGAGCTTTCTCAAGGTCTAGTGAGAATAATAGTAGTTTATTCTTTTGCATGTTAGCTACAACTTTGTGATGAGAAGAGATTGGAATGTCTAAAATCTCCTTTTGACGTAGTCACCCTTTGCCTTTCCCATTGTTTTGCAAAAAAGAACAAGGTTGAGAATGCATACTGGCTATCTGTGTGGATAATAACTTTTTATCTTTTGCTAGTGTGCAGGCTCTGGTTAAAGCAATTAATTCTGCTGCTTGTGCAGAGAGATGTGGTGGTAATGCTTTTAGCTACAACAATTTTATTGGGGTTTTGTACCACTGTATAGCCTGTCTGTTTTTTATTATTATTATTTATTTATTATTATTTTTTATATTGTTGATATGCACTCTCAAGTGCATCATGAGGAACGCTAGCCTAGTGAACTAGACCAATTCTTGCTTTGCAGAGTTTGGTCTAGGCACGCTTCATTGGAACCCTCGCAGCCCAAACCACTGCTGTGTCTATCCAATCACAACTCGCTATAGTTTTGGTTGGGCCAATCACAGCGCTCTATATCATGGGCCAATCACAGAGTGGGAGTAGCCGATGACGTCAGCGCTGCGGCCGCGAACGCTGCGAACCCAAGCAACATGGCGGCAACTCGGAAAACACATTCGTTTGAAACGGCTTTGTCATCAACATTGGATTATTTAGACTCCAACGTGCGTAAGTCTGTCTGATATACTTAGCGGCTTCTTATTTTTATCAAACAAAGTAGTGCAATGTCCCAGTACACCTGATATTCGCGTGTTTTTCATACAAAAACGACAGAAATCATTAAAGCTAGACGCTATTAACACCGGTGTTAGAGTTAACATAGTAACTCTTAACACTAGTGTTACATTTTCAACTCCAGAAGAGTTGATTGTTGACACTAAATCAGAGTTAAAGTACCAACTCTCCAAAAAGAGTTAAATTAACTCCTACTGGTGTGGACCCATATAGACACTTTAAAAGTGTTGAAATCAACTCTGACAGTGTTAATTTGAGCATGTTGTTGTGTAACAGTCACACTGAAAAATGCCAGCCAGCTCATGCTCTGTACACCTCATGACTGTGGACAGCCAGTGAGAGAGGAACACAAGGAGCAGAGTCCTGAGCATCTAGTGTGAACCATGCTCCACTTCTTTATTGTGACAGTGGAACGGCACAGCGGTCCCATTCCTGTGACCAGCCTCCTCACTTATGGTGCCAACATGACACAACAAGTAAGACCACATTTGTAACAGTGAACAAAGTAGTAACTAAGAACAACACAACCCCCCCAAAAATAAACATGCATAAACACCCCAAAATAGAACAAATTACCTAAAAACATGACTACCCACAATGCACCTCGCCCACTGCAGCTCTCTGCAGCTCCTGCAGCCAATCGGTTGCTACCAGTCCAACTTTTGAATAAAGGGGTGGAGTCTGCGAATTAACTCTGCAGGTGTTATAGCTGCTATGGGAGTTCAGAGTTAGCTTTTCAGGAGTTATTTTGTCCAAAATGATTCCTNATCAATCGATCAAAAGAAGTATGTCTTGGGGATTTTTGTGGATTTAAAAAAAGCTTTTGATACAGTAAATCACAGCATATTACTCTGCAAATTACAGCGTTATGGGATCAGGGGAGTTGTGTTGCACTGGCTAACAAGCTATTTACAGCAAAGACACCAATTTGTTCAGTTAGGTGAATATTCTTCCCCATGGTTGGACATTACTTGTGGAGTTCCTCAGGGGTCAGTGTTGGGCCCTATATTGTTCTTGTTATATATTAATGATCTGAGTAAAATATCAAACACAGCCAGTTTTGTTCTGTTTGCTGATGACACAAACATTTTCTGTTCTGCAGACAATATCAGTGAACTAGAAGCCACAGTCCAATCTGAACTGTGCTTGATCAAAGCGTGGTTTGATGAAAATAAGCTCTCATTAAATACAGCAAAAACAAATTGCATTTTATTTGGTTATGGGAACTTTAACACCCAATTACAGCTAAGTATAGATGGACACAAAATTGAGCAAGTAACTGAAAATAAGTTCCTCGGTGTAATAATAGACAACAAACTAAGCTGGAAACCACACATTAAATATATACATTCTAAGGTATCAAGAAGCATCTCTATTTTGAATAAAGCCAGGCCATTCTTGGATGGTCAATCACTTTATGTCCTATACTGCTCATTAATTCATCCTTATTTGACTTACTGTGTAGAGATTTGGGGCAACACATACAAAAGTTCACTCTTACCTCTGTCGACATTGCAAAAAAGGGCTGTGAGGATCATACATAATACAGGGTATAGAGAACATACAAACCCATTGTTTATTCATTCTCAAATATTAAAATTTAGTGATGTAATAGACCTAAAAACTGCAGTTTTCATGTACAAAGTACATAATAATATATTGCCTGATAAGTTATTAAAACTATTCATCAAAAAGGATAATCTATATAATTACAGAGACAAGCTAACCTTCCAGCATTCATATGCGAGAACAACATTGAAAACATTTTGTATTTCTGTTTGTGGTGTGAAACTGTGGAATAAATTAGGTAAAGACCTCAAGCAATGTCAAACACTGACTAAGTTTAAATCATGTTATAAAAAAAAGATGTTTGTAAATTATATGAACGAAGAGACTGAATTGTACAAACTGTCTTTTAGATCATCGGCAGACCCAGGGGACTACTGTCCCAAGTGAGCATGTCTATGTGACAGTATGTATGTAAAGTTATATACTCTAAAGAAAACATTTTGATTCATTTATAGGTTATTAAATTAGGTAAGGGAGGGGAACTTTACAAGCGAGAGCTTCATCCCACTCCCCTTGAACAAGTATTAAATAGTCATTGTTATTTCTGTTCTTTTGTTTCTCTTTAGTTTTGTTTTAGGTATGTATGTGTGTATACATATATATACTTTTTTATGTTTGTGCTATTTATTTAGTATTTTTTTTTAGTTCACTTGTTCAATAAAACTATTCATTCATTCATACATGACACAACAAGTAAGACCACATTTGTAACAGTGAACAAAGTAGTAACTAAGAACAACACAACCCCCCAAAAATAAACATGCATAAACACCCCATAATAGAACAAACTACCTAAAACATGACTACCCACAATGCACCTCGCCCACTGCAGCTCTCTGCAGCTCCTGCAGCCAATCGGTTGCTACCAGTCCAACTTTTGAATAAAGGGGTGGAGTCTGCGAATTAACTCTGCAGGTGTTATAGCTGCTATGGGAGTTCAGAGTTAGCTTTTCAGGAGTTATTTTGTCCAAAATGATTCCTATAGAGTTGATTAGGAAACACTCCTTTTTAACACTTGGGTTTAACTCTCATGTCAGTGTTACTTATCAACTATGTAAGTCTTTTAGTGTTAAATTAACTGTTTTAGTGTTAAATTAACTATTCTTAGTGTTAAATTGGACCAACACCCAAAAATAAACACTTTTAAATTTGCTGTGTACCGCTGTCGGCCAGCAGCAGTGTCGCTAATTCACCACTTTGTTGATGCCAGCCACCGACAAGAAAAAAGGGACGTAACATACCTCGTCCAATCATATTAACCAAGCTTCAGTAAGCCTAGCTGCTAGCCTGCCACACAGACATATACACAAAGACGCCCCGTGGACTGGCGCTGCCTATGGACCCTGTGCACGAAGAAATGCTAATTTCCGGGTTCCGACCGGCAGTATATGCTGGAGCAGGAGCTAGCTCTACTGCTCCGCTCTGTGTGCCCCTATGCCACAATCTGCTGAAATACGACAGATACTTTAATATTCTCCTGGATGTGTTTTAAGTCAAGAAGTCAGTTCCATTATGTTTTATAATGTTGTTATCCTGTTTAGTTTGACTGTTGTTTCATGCCGACTGCACCGTGCATTATTGATGCTTGCTAAGACTAATTAGTACCTGGTAGTCTTCGTGTTCAATAATAAATGTCACTGGCTTAAGTGAATCCATGCTACTGGATGTTATAAAACCTGTTTATTAGTTTAAGATGATTCACAGATACTGACACATTGTATTCTTTTTCCCTGCTTCTTCAGACCACACACACACACACACTAGTTGTCACTCTTTGTTACCAAGAGTATTGATTGCAATTGATTTGAATCAAGAATCGATTTTGAATCGAACCGTCACCCCGCGAATCGGAATCGAATCATGAGTTGTTGTAGGATTCACAACCCTAATTTCCAAATATCTTTATCAATGCATTTATTTAGACTTTTCCTCAAATTTCCCGCTCAAGTGTATGGTAACGAGGTGGTCTTTATTACTATTGGCTTAAACCATGATTGGTCAGCTAAGAGAATCTGTGTCAACCAATCAGCTCCCAGGAAATTCACACAAACCTTCTTAAAAAACCTGCACCTATTTCATTACAGTTTTATTTCCACATTTTTTTAAAATTAATTTATTGTCAGTTTTGGCAGAATCAGCTCTCCATACTTATGTGTAAAAGTGAAATTGTGAATGTCTTTAAGAGCAACCCTGTTAAAATCAGTTTTCTCTGCTGATACGTTTAAACCAGCATTTGATTCCTCAAAAATCAACACAACAGTGTGTGAAGTGGATCTATGGAACAGGCTAGGTGATGATTTTTTAAAAAGTGTCAATATAAAACAGTTCAACATAAGGAAACATTTGGGTAATTACGAGGAAAAGCTGGATTAATTGGGTTGTATGGGATTACGTTGATTTGAGCTACGACTCTGAGGATATTTCCTTCACTATTTTATAAAACACCATTACATTTCTAATGTGACATTACATCTAAATGTGTCTTTTTAAAGAGAAAACAGTGAAATCATTGTGAGCTTTTTGATTAGCGCATCACTGTTTGACAGTGTGGGCGCGCAGAATGTGTTAATGAGGCTAAACTTAGTCTCAGCAGGTTCTACTGAAATCTGAGAAAGCCTCTGCGTGTTCTGGATCATTTAGCTCTGACTGATCATTTACTGTATGTGCAGATTTATTAGAAAGGGTTTTAAACTGACATTACTACAACAGACAAAAAATAACTATCACAGGGCCGCATGATGGTGCAGTTGGAACTGTTGCCTTGAAGCAAAAATGTTACAGGTTAGAATCCCAGCTGCATGCAGTTAGCATGTTCCTCCCACAGACCAAAAACATGCATGTCAGGCTAATTGTTGACCCTAAATTGTCCCTAGCTGAGACAGCTGTTTGTGTCTTTAGTTTCTGTGATGGACTGGCGACCCGTCCAGGCTCTCCCCCGCCTCTCACCCGATGACTGCTGGAGATACTTACCAGCTCCCCACAACCCTAATAAAAAGGAATAAGCAATGCAGAAAATGAATGAGTGAAAATGAAATAAGTTTAAATGTCGAGCAGCTGCAGAATTTGCTTAAAATTGAGCAGCATGAATGTCTGTGGGCATGACTCCTCTGTCAGTCAGTGTGTTTACATGAACATGTAAGTCGATCTACGGCAATAAGCAGAGTGGGAGCCTTTATTCTAGTTTTTTAAGTTTGTTACAAAACTGAACTCTTGAATGACGTTTATTCCACTCCGCTACAGTAGGTGGCAACATGCACCCTTTCTTGTTGGTATTCTTCCAGTTAGCTTATAGCAACACAAATAGTGAACAAATGCTGGCAGGAGTGAAGCAGACAAAAGCCTCTTTTATAAAACAATGCCGCCAATTTGCCGCAACGCTGATGCGGCATCTGGGAGCCTAAGGTCGTTTATAAGAGCTCAGACCGTGGCGGTAATGTTGCGCAATCATGTCAGTTTTATAAAAGATTACGCGATGGCGGCAAAAAGGAGGTATGGGGGCGGTCTCTACGCTGTCGCGGACTTCCGTGTATTTTGGACATAACTTGCTTTTTATTACGATCGAAGCCGTGCTCCGTAAGTTTTTTTCCCCAGTCTGCTACAGGTGTGTGTGCTCCACAGTCCCTGTGAGCTGTCAGATGATCTGAGCTGCAGATCTAACGGAGAGAAGCTCCTGGAGCTCCGCATCGCTCCAGTTTATCATCTCAGCTGATTATGTTTACAAAAACTAAACTTATGGCCGTGTCTATTTTCATTTTGAATATAGTTCCCGGCCGGAGCTCGGCATTAATTCATTGCGTGGTCGTGACACCTCCCTCTTTTGCGCCAAGGCTTAATGTGCGTTTATAAGACCGGCTAAGCCGCAATATTACCGCAATATTACTACCAAGCGTGGTGGCACAAATGCCGCAAAATTCCCGCAACGTGATGCCGCCATGGCGCGTTCATAAGAAACACGTTGCGGTAATATTACGCTGATTTGCCGGCACGGTGTGTCTTATAAAAGAGGCTAAAGTTAAAACAGATGTGGACAATGGCTGAAGGAAAGGACGACAACAACGCTGCTGCACAGCTTATTTGGTATGAATTGTACTGTTTGATGCTGTTACATTGAGGTGATGATATTATCAGAAGACCACTTNTGTGTTTTTGTATTCTTGTTCTTAATTACAGTTCATAAAATTGGTAAATCAAAAATCATAAAATAACCAAGGAAAAAGTTTAAAATGTGCGAGCTCCATTTCTGCAGCTTCTTCTTAGTGCAGTAGCAGTTGCTAGGTGACAGGAGGACATCCGCCGAAGTAGGGGCGGGACTATTATTTAAGGATAGACTGTCCACACTCACAGCCGTTAACGTCACGGAACACGGAATGTCACGGAAGAACACGGAAGAACACGTTCTCCTGAGACCAATGAGGACGGGTACTCATGAGCATGCAATCCCTGGATTTGGACACAGCCACTGACACTTTATGGATTTGTGTCCCACAGACACATAAAAACAGCTGATCAGACATTGGCTTCCATGGCCTTCTGGTTCTCCTGTATGTGTTGAGTGAGGAAACATAAAGCAACCATCCTGACAGTTGGTTTAATAAAGCTGATTCGTGTTTCACACAACAGCTGACAAAGCTTCAAACTTTGATGTTGCTGCAATGTTGGAAGTTTGAAAAACTGGACGCTTCGTGCAAATAGTCATAAAGATTTGTTTCAGGAATTCTTCTTGCATTAGAAATGGGTAGGGGTGGGGGCTGTTTATCAGAGTAAGACAACACATTTATTCAGAGAGAGGAAGAGTGATGACTCAATCATTCTTCCTCTGCAGAAAACTTCATCTATTGTTCAAAAACGACTGAGTTTAAACATCACTTTTCCTTCTTGGTCGTCGTTAGAAACAGCCTTAAAGCTGTGGGTCTGCTGGATGGGAGTCAATCGTCTACTGGAGAGAACAAATCAACTATCTGTGTCTGCTTCATCTGAGCCTAAAGACCATCCTGTCTCCATCTGATGTTGGCTGGGAATGAACCAGTACAGGAAACAAGGAGGAACCAGAACTATCCCCACAGTAAATAAAACCATCTGATTATCTTTGTTACAGCAGCTAATATTAAAATAATTAAATTGTTACTGATCTGTTGTCTTTATGTGCAGAACCAGATCCCATAAATCAAGTAACAATACTGGATATGTTACCAGTGGATCAACTGAGCACTATGTGGCTCAGTAATTCCATTTTATCAGCTAAGTGAAAGATGTTGAGCCATAACTCCATGTACTCATTCTGAAGTAAAGGTCTTACCATATCTTAACTGGGCTGCAGTGGGAGGTGCAATTTCCAGCTGCCCTGGAAAACAAAGAGAAAAGAATTAGTAAAAGTCCTCTCTACAAATAAAAAAACAGACATTTTTAAAATGACAAAGCTAGGGTTGTAACGATGCTTCGAAAATCGATTTAAAATCGGTGCAAACTAGTTTAAATATCCATCGTTGTAGAAAGAAAAGAAAATCAATTCACTGCCAGAGATGTCCGAAAGACTAAAGCGGAACTAATATTCCGCCGGACGGAACTAATGTTTGGTTCCGTGTTTCAGGCCGTGCATGGTTTTATGACGGACGTGTTTCCGGTTTAGCGCCGGTTGTGCGTCACGGATATAAAACTAAGTAAAACGAGACGAATAATCAGGTTATATTCGTGCTTACTAAGGTGTTTACATGTTTAGTTACCCATCAGCTGCATTTGTTGTAATTCTTTAGCGTGCTAATATAGTATTTAACGATCGTCATTTGCCGCTAATGCTAAAGCTAGCCCATGAGTGCCGTGACGCACATGCTAAGCTGCTAACATACCTTCAGTAAACCACAACTACACACATGTAACTTGTTCCTGTTAAATAAGCCTGCTGTTCAAGTTCACTGTTAATAAACGCGCTGAGAAAACTTCTGGTTCTCTGACCGGAACCTACCATCCAAATTGGCCGCCTCAACCAGTCGGTATATCCTTTTATTAGTGTAGTGCTACTACAAGAGACATAAATGCAGATGGCATTCAAAATAAATGAAACCTTTTTTGAGCATAAAAAGACTTGTGATCATTTCCATATCATCTATAATTACCGCTATTACTTTGTTCAATGGTAAGTTTGTTAGTAAGACAATAGAAAGTTACAATTTGAAACAAGGACTAAAGGGCAATTGTAAAAAAGAATTTATTTTGCCATAAAATAACTGAAATTCATTTTGTTGTGAAAAATCGTAAAAAATCGGAATCGTGAACTTATAATCGGCAATCGAATCGAATCGTGAATTGAGTGAATCGTTACATCCCTAGACAAAGCACATAAATATGACCTGTTAAGATGGGAAACAAGCAGACTGAGATGGGGAAGCAGCTTGTTGTTTTTGGGCATTTCTGCCAAAAAGAATCATGGACGAGAATAAAAGCGGCATCAGAAAATACTAATTGTGCTTCCAGCGAGACCTCAGAGGAGACGTGTTGGCACAACGATCATCTGTAGAGTGTCTGTGGTGGCAAACACAAACTGGGGAGGAGACAGGAATGTGTCTTCTGATAAATGACATCTAATAGTTTTTGTATGATCATGGGACAATAACATTTAATATAAACTGAAGATGAAGTCCCATTATCTAGTTCAAAAGACACAAGGTGGGGTTTCCTTCACAGGTTCTGCTAAATTAGATTGCAGGAGCACGAGGTCAGAGGAAATCCACATGATGGTGTCTGTTCACTCAGCTCCAGGTGGTTTTTCACCACCGCAGGATAAAGTCAGCCTGCAGGAGATTTCATCTGATGATGAAGGTAAATTAACTCACACACACACACACACTAGTTGTCACTCTTTGTTACCAAGAGTATTGATTGCAATTGATTTGAATCAAGAATCGATTTTGAATCGAACCGTCACCCCGCGAATCGGAATCGAATCATGAGTTGTTGTAGGATTCACAACCCTAATTTCCAAATATCTTTATCAATGCATTTATTTAGACTTTTCCTCAAATTTCCCGCTCAAGTGTATGGTAACGAGGTGGTCTTTATTACTATTGGCTTAAACCATGATTGGTCAGCTAAGAGAATCTGTGTCAACCAATCAGCTCCCAGGAAATTCACACAAACCTTCTTAAAAAACCTGCACCTATTTCATTACAGTTTTATTTCCACATTTTTTTAAAATTAATTTATTGTCAGTTTTGGCAGAATCAGCTCTCCATATGTAACGGATCTAGTCCTTGTCCGCTTAGCAGATATGGTCTGGGCTGACTGCGCCGTCACTCTGGTGCTCCACATTCAACAGTAAGCAGACCATGGCACCGGATTGTTCCTCACATGCTTTTATTGGCAGAGATCTGGTATAACAAAACACACACAATTCTCCATCAATGTGTGTTGGCAGCTTCACACAAGAGTCTCCACCAGCTTACAAACTATTCTGCCCTGTGATCGTATAGTGGTTATTATTATTACTATTTAAGTTCTTCTCCCGCAATACATTAATTCCACAGTTTACATTTTAAACAAACCAAATTATCGTGGAAGAAAACAATACACTTGTAACTGAAACCCATTTAAAATGTTTTTCTTTTTGAACATTTTGTACATGAGCCTACCTGGTATAACAAAACACACACAATTCTCCATCAATGTGTGTTGGCAGCTTCACACAAGAGTCTGTTCAGGGCAAAAAGACAGTTAAATTACCGTTACTACTTTGACTCACGAGAAGTTAGCTTCTATTAGCGACATGCTAACCAGAGCAATATCACCCACAAAACTTGCTTTTCTTTCCAAAGCTACAGCTGAACTTCTCACTGAACACTCATCGAACCTTCACATGTCAACAAGCCATAAAAGCAACTTAACTAGACTTAGAATCGATTTCTTAACAACATATAATGAGGAGCTGCTCACGTATACTCACCTCCACCAGCTTACAAACTATTCTGCTGGGGAAGGCCGTGAGCGCGCCTGAAGGACCCTTGCATGTAGTTGCATAAAAACACCAGTAGGTGGCTCCAAAACACATTAACCCTTAACCTTCAGTTTTGATGGAATTCAAACTATTTTTCTTTTAATTTTACCTCTCTTACACATACTTATGTGTAAAAGTGAAATTGTGAATGTTTTTAAGAGCAACCCTGTTAAAATCAGTTTTCTCTGCTGATACGTTTAAACCAGCATTTGATTCCTCAAAAATCAACACAACAGTGTGTGAAGTGGATCTATGGAACAGGCTAGGTGATGATTTTTTAAAAAGTGTCAATATAAAACAGTTCAACATAAGGAAACATTTGGGTAATTACGAGGAAAAGCTGGATTAATTGGGTTGTATGGGATTACGTTGATTTGAGCTACGACTCTGAGGATATTTCCTTCACTATTTTATAAAACACCATTACATTTCTAATGTGACATTACATCTAAATGTGTCTTTTTAAAGAGAAAACAGTGAAATCATTGTGAGCTTTTTGATTAGCGCATCACTGTTTGACAGTGTGGGCGCGCAGAATGTGTTAATGAGGCTAAACTAGTCTCAGCAGGTTCTACTGAAATCTGAGAAAGCCTCTGCGTGTTCTGGATCATTTAGCTCTGACTGATCATTTACTGTATGTGCAGATTTATTAGAAAGGGTTTTAAACTGACATTACTACAACAGACAAAAAATAACTATCACAGGGCCGCATGATGGTGCAGTTGGAACTGTTGCCTTGAAGCAAAAATGTTACAGGTTAGAATCCCAGCTGCTGCATGCAGTTAGCATGTTCCTACCACAGACCAAAATCATGCATGTCAGGCTAATTGTTGACCCTAAATTGTCCCTAGCTGAGACAGCTGTTTGTGTCTTTAGTTTCTGTGATGGACTGGCGACCCGTCCAGGCTCTCCCCCGCCTCTCACCCGATGACTGCTGGAGATACTTACCAGCTCCCCACAACCCTAATAAAAAGGAATAAGCAATGCAGAAAATGAATGAGTGAAAATGAAATAAGTTTAAATGTCGAGCAGCTGCAGAATTTGCTTAAAATTGAGCAGCATGAATGTCTGTGGGCATGACTCCTCTGTCAGTCAGTGTGTTTACATGAACATGTAAGTCGATCTACGGCAATAAGCAGAGTGGGAGCCTTTATTCTAGTTTTTTAAGTTTGTTACAAAACTGAACTCTCGAATGACGTTTATTCCACTCCGCTACAGTAGGTGGCAACATGCACCCTTTCTTGTTGGTATTCTTCCAGTTAGCTTATAGCAACACAAATAGTGAACAAATGCTGGCAGGAGTGAAGCAGACAAAGTTAAAACAGATGTGGACAATGGCTGAAGGAAAGGACGACAACAACGCTGCTGCACAGCTTATTTGGTATGAATTGTACTGTTTGATGCTGTTACATTGAGGTGATGATATTATCAGAAGACCACAAGGTGGGGTTTCCTTCACAGGTTCTGCTAAATTAGATTGCAGGAGCACGAGGTCAGAGGAAATCCACATGATGGTGTCTGTTCACTCAGCTCCAGGTGGTTTTTCACCACCGCAGGATAAAGTCAGCCTGCAGGAGATTTCATCTGATGATGAAGGTAAATTAACTCACACACACACACCTTCATATATGATCTAATGAGAGCAAATAGGAGGAAAACTGTTACTACTGACTCTGGGAAATAAAATGTGACACACAGGTGGCCAATTACAGGAAATACCATCAGGTGTGAGAACTGGTGACACAAATCCTTTCAGTGACTGCAGCAGCTGCCCTAGATCTGATCTACCTTCTTCTTACTTCCATTTCTTCTGCTTCCTCTCCTCTCCAGACTCAGGAGGAGTCAGATTACAAACCTCGTCCTACCCGCCCAGCTCAGAAAACTGAAAACCCTTTTATTGAACATGCTTCAGTACGTTCATCATCATTTGTTCAGATGCCAAAGCTCATCTCTCGATGCCTCGTGCTTCTGCAAAATGAAACCTTGTTCATTCACGTTCCCCCTTTCAGCATTTTTACAGCTATTATCTTCTGCTACATGATTTGGAAAATTCTCACAGCTCCACGAGCATAAATTATCCCATTAGAAGAGAGGAACATACGGGCAGGAATGAAGATAATTTCCACACAGAGGAAGGAGTGTTTGCTAACAGAAACCATCTTCAACCTGTTACTGCTCATTCTGGGGTTGATAAAGCATTAAATGAACAGCTCACATAAATCCACCTGTTCTATCAGAGATATGTCAGAAAAGCTTATTTATCATCTCCACAACTTTCTCACTTTCTCATGCATTATCAAGCATATAATAATGATAATAATGATACCTCGGTTCCACTATCAATGACAACCTGTCCGTAGATGATGACATCAGCAGACACATTGGCTAGTCAGCAATAACAGACCAGTAGAATCTGGGGAACCCAAAACTGACCATTCCAACCAATGGACATCTTCCACATGCAATGTCTTTGCCGCATTCTTTGCTTCAGCTGTAAAGACCAAGAGCCCAACAACCAGGCTCTTTCCTGCACAGACCTCCCCACCATGCATACACTGCTCCAACAATGCAAACTGCACTGGCTTGGCCACGTGAAACGCATGGAAGATGGTTGGATTCCCAAAGAAATCCTCTATGAATCTGTAGCTCGTAAGAGACCCACTCCGGTACTTGCAGTGGTTTAACAAGCAGT
The DNA here is from genome assembly GCA_006937985.1 of Aphyosemion australe. Classification (NCBI taxonomy): domain Eukaryota; kingdom Metazoa; phylum Chordata; class Actinopteri; order Cyprinodontiformes; family Nothobranchiidae; genus Aphyosemion; species Aphyosemion australe. The sequence goes on along the minus strand of SSNS01000403.1, from coordinate 442,473 downwards.
CTGTGAAATCACAGTCACATTCTGGCTCAGTTTCTGAGAGCTCCTGAAGATAAAATCCAAGCATTTCTGCAGATTTCTTTCAAGAAGACTGGACAGGAATCCTGTTCCTCTTGTAGACAAAATTACATTCTTGAGTTCAAGACGTTATTTAAGTGCTGACAGATAAGAAAGAAATCACTTCTTCACATCTGTGGAGATTAAACTCCCTGCTAGCTACACAGAGACTGGGCGTTAGTGTTTACAGTCCAGGGTAGGAGGGAGCTGGACTAGAGACTACCTGGATGGGGAGGAGTGGGGCATACTGATACAACCAAGCCCCATCCAGGCTTTTGCAGTTGCTGGGCAGACAGCAGACGATTTGCAGCTGCGATAGGGAAACGTATGCATGGAGCCAAAAACTGCTTTAGGGGTGTTTTTCATGAGGAAATAACAGTATGACATGGTCAAAAGTTCCAAAATGTGGATTTTGCATGATTTAGGACCTTTAACACATCAACATAGAGACCTGGGAAGACAACTAAGTTAAATGTCTAGTGCCTGATCTAAAACTCATTTAAAAGTAAGGTTAGGTAATCAAACATCGATTGGAACCAGGACTAATTGTCAGTTTTTCCAGGAATCGTTAATTTTTTTTAAATTTTCATTTCTAGTTCTGATTCCCAGTCCATCAACCGGAAGAAGATGCTGCCAAATACCAACGAAGAAGAATCCGCTGGAAGTCTTTGTGTTACCGTGCGATCGTGGAAAATGTGCAAAGGTGTTCTAAAGTGTGGCTTCGACCGTGGATCAAAATCCACGGAGGCGAGAGACAAGGAAAACATATACACACAGGCACATGGCGATATATTGAGGCTGGAAAAATTAGAGTTAATTTTCATCTATCGTACGATTAATTGACTTATTGATTATCGTCCCAGCCCTATGGAGGGACTATGTTTCTCAGCTGGCCAGGGAAGGCCTTGGGATTCCCCTGGAGTTGCTGACCCAAGTAGCTGGGGAGAGGGAAGTCTGGGCCTTTCTGCTTAGGCTGCTTCCACCATGACCTGACTCTGGATAAACGAATGAAAATGGATGGATGGATAGAAATAAAATAAACCTATTAATAATACTTAAACTGGGATTGATTTTTGCTTTTCTACACTATTTAGACTGTTGACAGCTTTAATATTTTAAATCTGTTAAATGTAGCTGCTATCAGTAACAATCTAAGTTTCAGCTTCCCTTTTGACTGAATCGTTTGCATGTTGGTGTTGATGTGTCAAGCCTGGGACACACAGGAGACAGACGCGCTGCGCCACGGAAGCGCCGCGGTTTTGGGAAGTCAAATTGTCACACAGGAAGTGCTGCGCCGCTGAACGCTTCTTGGAAAGTCACGCGATAGTCACAACATCACGCGGGACTTGAGAACAGGAAGTGGAAAGTGACTCTTGTTTGTGTGTGATCAGACTTGCCACTGTGTTTTGTGAGACTCTAATTCATTAAAAATGGGTAAGTATGCTATCTATTAGGATCGTACAATATCTTATGCTTCTTGGCTTCAACAATAAAAAGCTCCTCGTTCATGTTTTGGCGGTTGGGTTTATGCTGGCGTTTGAGTTTGTGCCTTAAAGCCGTTCCGCGTCGTAATGTCTGTTGTAATCCAAATTATTGTAAACAGCCGTGCCACGGCGCTTGATATAGAACTGGCGCCTGTCTTTAGCGCCTCTGCGTGGACCGGCGCTTCTGGGACGCAACGCTGCGTTCCCTGTGTAGCCAGTCTTATGGCTTCTAATGGCTTCTTTAAAATGACAGCGCGGGCGTGACGCGGTGCGGCGCATCTGTCTCCTTTGTGTCCCAGGCTTCAGTCATCTTGGATGTGATCCTGAGAATTTTAATTAAAGACAACGGGACTTTTCTGGTTATCTTGAAGATGTTTTGCCTCTCATCCAAGAGAATCCTTCAGTTCTAAAACTTTGGTTGTGAGTAGGAGGTTTAGAAGCTGTGGTCAGATAGCCTAGTGAACTAGACCAAATTCTTGCTTTGCAAAGTTTGGTCTAGGCACGCTTCATTGGAACCCTTGCATCCCGATCCACTGCTGTGGCTGTCCAATCACAGCTCGCTATAGTTTTGGTTGGGCCAATCACAGCGCTCTATATTGTGGGCCAATCACAGAGCGGGAGTAGCCGATAACGTCAGAGCTGTGACCGCGAACACAAACAACATGGCGGCAGCGCAGGAACCACGTTGGTTTGAAACGCCTTTGTCATCAACATTGGATTATTTAGACTCCAACGTGCGTAAGTCTGTCTGATATACTTAGCGGCTTCTTATTTTTATCAAACAAAGTAGTGCAATGTCCCAGTACACCTGATATTCACATGTTTTTCATACAAAAACGACAGAAATCATTGATGTTAGACGCCATTACGGCCTCCCGCTTTTCCGTCACTGTGATTACGTCACGTTGTTCGTTACTCTGATTGGTCCTAGTGCTATCCAATTGCGTGCTGACATTTTGAAAGACAACCGTAGATCCCGCCTCACGACTGAGAGCCATCAAAGGGTCGTGGCCAGACTATATATTCACATATATAGGATGGCTTGCCAGGCTAGTGGTCAGAAACAAGCACACTAGAGCTGAAACAACTAATTGATGTAATCGATTATTATCGATTATTAAAATAGTTGACAACTTATTTAGTCATCGATTAGTTGTTTTATAATCACATTTTACTGTAAGCGGTCTATTTTTAACACAATCTGTTACGTTGGTTACAATCTGCTAAATTTGCGGCCAGTGTGTGGCAGTAATGAGCCACCGATCTACCAGTGGAGCGGTAGAAGAAGAAATCAGCCAACCGGTACCCTTGTTTTTCATAACATACCACGCACATGGCTGACGCGCATGCTCACACTGAGCAAGATGGCAGAGCAAGAAAAGGTACAGGACAGAAACAGAAAGGATAAAACTGAAGAAAAAACCCAAACAAAAACATCAAAAGTATGGGAGCACTTCAATCTAGATGCTGTGAAAAGACAGGTGACCTGCAAGATATGCAAAAACGATCTAGCATGGCACGGAAGCATGTCTGAGTTGATGCAGCAGAGGAAGCGCCAGCCCGGTAAGTAACGGTAGAAGAAGAAGAAACGATCTTTTATATAGCGCCTCTCAAGATGAAAATCACGAGGTGCTTAACTTACACCCAGTGGCGCAAAAAGTGGGTATGCAGTGTATGCGGCGCATAGGGGCGCCAGGCTGGAGGGGGCGCCAAAGCGATAATGCAAAAAAAATAGTTTTAGTCTGCATAATAACAGGTGTGTACTTGTCTGTTTGTGTATCTGTGAACTATATCTACTAAACATGCTGGTGATTAGGCGCCCCTCCGTATTTGGACACCCCCCCCACACACACACACTCTCTCTCAGCGCTCCAGCGCGCGCGCCCCCACTACGCGCTGGAGGTGTGGACGGTTTTCTACACAGGCCACAGATCTATTAAGCTGTGTGTTTATTCATGAAAACGTTGTAGAATCTAGTCGCGCTAATAAGCTCCAGCGGAGCCAAGCTCTGGTGTCACCGTGAGAGTTACGTTACGTGATGAGCTGTCTAACGGGGACGGCGGGAGTAATCAGGCCCCGACCGGGGAAACTCCCGGGCCCGGCGGGCCGGTCTGAGGTCGGTGTCTTTAGTCTTTTTGTTTTTTGGGTCTGGTGTTCAGTCACCACTCTGTTGATCACCTGCTGCTGATGAGAGGATTTCTCCTCAGTGTGGAAGGAACAGGTGAGCTGCTGAACAAGAGTTAGTTCATTAGAAACACTTTCTATGCCCACATGATTCTAGTGACCTGTTATTTATCACTTTATAGTTAATAGTAGGTTAATAAATACACCAAACACACATGCAGGTGATAGAAAATAAGATGAAATAAGCCTGAATATTTTCTCCCACAGCTCAGCTCTGTTAGAAATAAGCAAATGTCTGCTTCAGCTGGACAATAATAATATAAAGGTGTTCACACATACCTAATCTTTTCATGAAAAAGGAATATTAATCATTTTTAATTTTAATAATGATTTCATTTCATTTTTAAGGTGTGGATGTGAACATCTGAACAGAATATTCTGATTGGTGTAAAGGATCCATGATAATAATAACAGGTCAGGATCTAAGGTGGGTCGGTCTGAGTCATAAAACTCTGCCCTGGGCCTAAAGCCCTGCAGCTTGATTCTACTTTTTCCTCTTAAAGTAAAAGCAGGTTTTTGTCTAAATTAAGGTGATGTTGTTGTTGTTTATAGAATTAAAATTCATGGAGAAGTTCAGACTATTTCATCAAGTAAGACCTATGGTTAGCTGGCTCATTTAAGACAGGTAAAGTTTTTGCCTCTTGAAAGAATCACAATCGAGAGGAACCGGAAATGAAAGGAATTGGAATTGGAACCAGAATCTTTCAAACGATGCCCAACCATAATTAAAAGGCAGCTGAATGCTAGTTGATGGAGTCCTAATCTTAATCTCCTGATCTAATGCATGCAGGTGGTTTAAATCTGCAGGAATGGCGAGAATCAGGTAAGGGGCGGACCCAGTGAGTTGTAGTATTGTTTTCTGTCATTTTATAGAGCGCATAGAAGGAACTGATTGGCCAAATTCCTAATGACTAGATGGTGAAAAGCATCATCCACCCCAATCCCACAGCTACTTTGTTCCATCATCTGAAAATGATGAGGCCACATACAGATGGAGGCGAATCACCGTCTTCTTAATAGTCTGTTGGGGAAAAACATGAATGTAATACAGAGTCTCTTCTGGAGGTTTCTGCACCAGTCTGCTGAGCTTCATCGAACCGTTCATTAGAGCTGAGCCAGCTGACGCGGCTGTGCGCTGCCCCCAGATCCACTCCGGTCGTCTGAGCATAGATTGCATTCGAGGTTTAAATCCCCAAGAGCTGCTGTCCTGAGCGACTCCAATTTCAA
>SSNS01000403.1:339580-435711 GCA_006937985.1 Aphyosemion australe | reverse complement strand
TTTCAGCTGCTAAATTCACAGTTCAGCTAATTGTGAAAATTTAACTATTAAACTATTCCTACTCATAGCTGTTTAAACATTCCAGCTGTCCAGTTTTTTAAACTGTGTACTGAGATTTCAGTTTTCTGCTGTTTAGATTTATTTTCTCTTTTCTCCACTTACTTATTTGGCTTTAATACACTTGTTAGTGATTTTTTGCTCCTAAATCTTTCAAACTTTTCAGCTCATTTTTACAATTTCGTTAAATTTTCGCAGCAGAAAACTGCTTATTTCAGTTCAGCTACTCAGCTATCAGTTTCAAAATTCAGCATATCCTGCTAACTTCACAATTCAACTAATTGTGAAAATTTAACTACTTATACTCAAATATGAGCTGTTTAAACATTTTAGCTGCTCAGTTTTTTTAACTATGTTTAGAGATTTCAGTTTTCTGCTGTTTAGGATATTTTTCTATATTCTCTACTTACTTTTCGGGCTTTTAAAAAATTTTAGCAATTTTTGCTCCTATAACTTCAAATACATTCAGCACATTTTGACAATTAAGCTTAGTTTTAGCTTCAATTCAGCAGTTTCAGCTATTGTATTCAGCAATACAGCATTCAAACGCATTTCTGCAAGAAATGCAATTTATCTAGTTATTATTCTTATCCGTCCTCTCTGTCCTTGGATTATTATTTGGCAAACTTTGCTGTACATTTACAGCAGAGAAGGGGTGTGTATTGGCAAGAATCTGGTGTTATACTGTATCACAATAAAGGGGAGACGACACAATATATTGCAATTAACGATGTAAGAAAATATCAATACACTGAAATATTGCAATATTTCATAATACTGAATTGATGTTTAAAGCAGTGTAATGTTTTTTTACACAAACACTTGCTGTATTTCTTTTTTGTAATGCAATTCAAACTCCGACTGCTAGGTGGCAGCAGATTTTACCACCTTCATTTTGATGGAACAACAAGATCTCACGATAACACTGGATGTGTCCTGAAAATGTTTGGTTTGAGTTTTTCTGATTAAATTCAGTCTTAAAAATTGCAAATATTGTCTGGCTCTCCCCAGCCACCTGGGCCAGCTCCCTCGGGGGAATCCCAAGGCGTTCCCTGGCCAGCCGGGAAACATCCTCCAGCGTGTCCTGGGTCTTCCCTTTGGTCTCCTCCTAGTTGGACGTGTCTGACAAACCTCACCAGGGAGGCGTCCAGGAGGCATCCTAACCAGATGCCCGAGCCACAACTCAACTGTCTCCTCTTAATGTGGAGGAGCAGCAGGTCTACTCTGAGCCCCTCCCAGATGACCGAGCTTCTCACCCTATCTCTAAGGGAGAGCCCAGACACCTGGAGAAAACTCATTCCGGCCGCTTGTATCCATGATCTCGTTCTTTCAGTCACTACCCAAAGCTTGTGACCATGAGGGTAGGAACGTAGATCAACCAGTAAATTGAGAGCTTCGCCTACTGGCTCAGCTCTCTCTTCACCACGACAGACCGGTACAACGCCCACATTTATCAAAATCAATCAAATTTTTATTTATAAACGCTCCTTACAACAATCACAGTTGCTCAAAGCGCTGGACAACAGTAAAAACGGTATAATCAAGAGTTAAAATTAGAAACAGGAAATTTAAAAAAAGAAATACAAATCAAGTTATTTCATGTGATACCAACTCAAATGTCAAGGCCAATCTGAATAGATACTGCTTATACTCGGCCTAGACAGGTCCAAGATGGACAGATCCCACAGCGATGGTGGCAGAGGAGTTAAGTGGCCGCCTTGCAATCGGAAGGTCGCAGGTTCGAGTCCCGCTCAGTCTGTTGCTGTCGTGTCCTTGGGCAAGACACTTAACCCGCCTTGCCTGCTGGTGGTTGTCGGAGGGACCGGTGGTGCCAGTGTATGGCAGGCCTCTGGCAGTGCGCACCAGGGCAGCTGTAGCTACATTGTAGCTCATCATCACCAGCGCGTGAATGGGTGGATGACTGAATGTGTTGTGAAGCGCCTTGGGGAGTTGTAGAACCCTAAGAAGGCGCTATACAAATACAGGCCATTTCACCCCTGTGAAAGCATGACCATGGGACAATCAGTAAGTGTTTTTCAGAGGAGCGTAAAGTTCTGCTAGGCTAATAAGGGGTCAACATGGCACACAAATAAAGAGGTACAGAGCCATGAATGTAATCAAATATGGACAGTAACATTTTACACTGGGTTCTGAACAGGGACCCAGTGCGAAGAGTAGTGCAGGAGCGATATGGTCACATCTACTAGTACTGGTGCACACTTCCCCTATCTGTAAGGCTCTCTCCTTCAGTAACAGCTTTTAAAACAAGGTTGAAGACCCACTTTTATGGTTTGGCTTTTAACTCTCTGGGTTAGATGTTGTTGACCTTTTATATGATTTTACTCTGTTTTTAACTTGTTGGTTTTAATTGTCTTTGTTGATTTTATTAGTTTTACTTTGTTACTGTGCAGCACTTTGGTGGCATGCATCATGCCTGTAAGGGGCTCTATAAATAAAGGTGATGATGATGATGATGGTGAGGTGTTGGGCAGCCGCATTTTTGCTCAAGTTGTAGATGCAATAATCCAAGCGTGGACTGACCAAAGCGTGTATTGTTTTTTCCAAGTCACTACAGCTAAGGATTTTTTTTACTTTAGCCAACAGGCGGAGCTGGAAAAAACTGAGTCTACTTGTTAATTGAGTTTTAGAGTACTGTTCAACGTCACTCCCAGATGCCTCACCGCATGTTTGAGTTGGTCATCACAGATACAAGATCAGAAGATGCATTTGTTGAATCAAAAGCACCAAAAAGGATAAACTCAGTTTTTGACTCATTCAGGAAGAGGAGGTTTTGTGGCTGACACTTTTTAATGTCATATAGACATGTTTGGATAGAGAGCACGTCTGAGGAACTCTGGACGACTGTACCATCTGGGCATCACTGTAGACGCAGCACCAATCCACTATCGATCTCCCTCTCCATCTTTCTCTCATTTGCAAACAAGACCCTGAGATACTTCAACTCCTCTGCTCGAGGCAGGACCTCGTCCCTGACCTGGAAATTATTCTACCTTTTTCTGATTCAAGATCATGGTCTCAGATTTAGAGGAGCTGATTCTCATCTGAAGTGCTTCACACTCGGCTGCAAACTGCTTCNACTCCGGTCGTCTGAGCATAGATTGCATTCGAGGTTTAAATCCCCAAGAGCTGCTGTCCTGAGCGACTCCAATTTCAACAGGAGAAAAGATTTAATGGGCTATGAAGAGCTGCAAACCACGAGCATGAATAAATAACAGAAGGGAGCTGAGTTTTCATCCCGCTGAGGAGCCACAAACATCTGCTGATCAACTTGGACACAGAAGTTAAGGATCACTTTTGGAATGTGGATCGTACCCACAGCTTATTTTCTGCACTTTGTTTTTATTCTGTCTTCAGCTGCCAGCTGCTCTGGTACAAGGCATGTCAGAAAGCCACAAACACCCAACTTTCTATTGTTACAAAAAGCAGAGAAAGTCACACTCTGTTGTCTTTGTTTGGCCCTGACAAATGGCTCGGCTCCTCGGCGCCGGTACAGCATGAAACTGAAGTGTGACGTTTTGTCAACGGGAGATCAATCTGAGGGAAGAAAACAGAAAACCAAAGAAAATTTTCTCTTTGATGAAGAAAACAGCATCAGCTCTGTCTGAGTTACTCTCACCGCACTAAGAAATGACAAACACAGGTGGTGAGAGCTTCTGCACATTCAGGTATTAGCATCATAGAGGCAGAAACGAGAAGAGTGTTTTTCATTACAGGGTTGGACGTGGCAGCACAATAAATGTGTGTGTGTGCAGATCCTGGCTTGATACTGGAGAAAGAAACCTCAGTGTTTTTCTTCAGGGGTTTATTGATTTGAAATGGTCCTCATTATCTGAGAGGCTGCTCTGTGAAGGCACTTTCTGAGGGAGTCTATAAATATGTGTCTTAGGATTTTGTGCCACATGATTTGAATTGCAGAGACGCACAAATGGAGGTGTGTCTGACCTGGAATGTGTGTGTGTGTGTCTCAAAAGAAGAGGAACAATAGCAGGATGAAGCCATTCATCAGCTCTACAGCACGGTGCTATCCCTCTGTGATGTATGACAGAGAAGAAAGGAAATTACACAAAACAGACTGGATGAGGTGGTCCTTAGCTTACAGAATATCACACAGCAGAGTAATTGGACTTGTTTAGAAATATCAAAATGCATTTAAATATCAATTTGACATCAGTGTCAATCATCTAAATGGACAGATACACTGGCTGTGTCCGACAAACATCCTGCTTTTCCTTAGAAAAGCTCACATTTCCACACAGACTGCTGGCTCAGACCAAGCACTCTCACAACTAAACAAGTCTTTCTCCTCTGGGAGAAATTAATGAGGAGCTTCACAGTGAAAACCAAAAAACCTTTTCCTGTGGGACTAAACTACAAAAGCACTGGGCTACAAACAAACTACAGGCAAACTTTGAGGTTTTGATAAAAGCAAAATGTTGTTCAAGCTGCAACGGCAAATTTGGAAAACAAATCAGCTTAAAACATTTTTTCACACCTCTTAACGACATTCTAACACAGCATAGCTATAAATGTTTTATGGACATAAAAAACAAATAACAAAATTAATTGTTCCTCTCGCAAAACCTTCTCCAATAACACGTTTTGGACCAAAACCAACTATTGGACCATCCGGTTATCGGTCTCACTGAACCACCGCACTTCCCTGGGTCCTCCACTCATTCCACACTCACGTATTCAGCAGCAGAACAGCACTGGTGTGAGAGGTTCTCCGCTCAATAATATCAGAGGAGAAACAGCCGGCTGCTACCACTTCAACTTTAGGACAAACTACCGGAGTCCCAAAAAGAAAAACACCATTTGAAGTCACGGACAACAAAAAAATGTTTGGATTTGGAAAACAGCGACTGGTGTTTAGCGCTCTCTCGTTTCCTCTGGTAATGTGGGTTTCTGGTTCCGATGCATGCAGATCCATGGAAGATACTCGAGGGGAGGGGTGAGTGTTCTGTTTACAGAGCACTGGGTGGGTGAAGGAACACATAAAACTTAATGTCTAAAAAAGCGAACTTTTCCTTTAAGGACCAAATTAATGTCATCATTCCAAATGAAATTTACAGATATTCTTAAGAATTTATGTTTCTGGTTAGTTGCAGCCCAACACAAACCTGCTTAAACCTATAATGTTTATACAAATATGACAAAAAACACAAGTTAGTGGTCAGAATCAGACAATATTCAGAAGGACTTGATTACTTGTTAGAATGCCTAATTATTAAATATTTGAAAGCTGCACCTGGAGTGAGTTATTCTGTGATCAGATGACCTGAAACTCCTAAAATCAGATTTTTTTTCTTTGGTCGCACCACTGCTAAGCATCAATACCACCCATTTAACAATGGTCCTGATTTTGTGTACTGCCTCTGTAGTATGGGTATTACTTCTAACCAGGGGTGCACCGATAGATCGGCCGACCGATCCATCGGCCTCTATCTCAGGCTTTTCTCAAGATCGGTGATCAGCCAAAAACTGCAATCGGTGCACCCCTAGTTAATGTTAAAGCAAATCATTGCTATAGAATAATTTTTTTGGACAAGTGTGTCAAAACAGCTACAAAAGTTTTGTTTTCAAAATTTGGAAAAATTAAAGTCTAAAGAAACAAATATGATTTTGTAGTTCAAACAGCAATGCTAAATATGTTCCTTTATATTTGAGCAGTAGCGGTTTTAGGCACGGGCAGACCGGGCGGCTGCCCGGGGCGGCATTTTTTAGGGGGCGCACAATCGCTGAGTAAAAAAAAAAAAAGAAGAAAAAAACCTGCGCGCCGCAACATGGTTTTCTGTTACCTGTCATATCTGTGTCTGGACTGGAACCAGCACGTTGGCGCCCCCTGCAGCTGCAGGCGCTCCTGCTGACTGAGAGGGTTCAGGCGAGCGCCGTGTGTGTGAAGAAGAGAAGAGGGAGGGGCGCGGGGGATTTCACCTCTGGGTCTCTCCCAAATGAAACGGACGGGGGTGGGGGGGGTCTGAATCAACTGTATAAGATTGCTAAAGTCAATCACACCTTGATGTTCTTCCATATAATGCACATTTAATTCATAATAGTATAAATACAGGCTTATAATTCCTTCACGTTGTTCTGAATTGTGTGAAATGGCCAAAAATAAGAGGAAAAACAAAAGGATTTTGTGGTCACCCACCAAGGTCAACTGGTTTAGTCTTGACTCCTGGTTGGTGATTGGAAACCTGTTTAGTGAGTCCAGTGCCAAACGAGGTGGACAGAAAAGGCCTGAACCATCAGGTGCCCAATTCAGGACTAACGGGCTAAAGATAAAGGTAGGTAGTACGTTCTCATGCTAGGATGCACGTTTTCCATTTTTTTAAAAACCGGTTAACTGGGGATTTTAACGGTTAAATTCGGTCAACTAATTGCTAACAGAGCTAATAGGGCTGAAAGTTTGAAACGAATGGTTGGAATAAATTCCTTGAATCCTTTTTTAATGATTCAAGCGCGCCGCGAGGACTCGTTAAATGCGCACTGCAGCCTGCCTCCTGAACAACAACAAAAACACGTTGGTAATGATTCATGTTCACATAGCCTAATAATGAATAAACTCTACAAGCAGAAAAAAAGTCCCCAGTCCTCACTAACTATCCTGTTATTAGCATTTCCAGCACTACTGAACATGTTAATGAAATACATACTGATCTACTGGTCATAGTGTAACTGTGGATATATTTAGATGTGTTATTTTGACTAGGATGATGAGTGATATTAATACCACCTTAAATGTTACTGAAATATAGGTGAATATTGTTCTATAAAATATTAATTAACTATAAATATCAAATGGGAAAGAGGGAAGTAGACAACACCCACTGATTTAATACATATTATTTAGGCTTTTATAAGAAGAGTCTGACATCACAGCTTCATCATTTAGTTGTTTTATTGCACATCTTTAGCAGCAGACCACAGTCTTGTTTGGACAGATTTGTCAGAAGTGTGGCTCCTTCATTGCATTTGTTACACTGATTATTTTTCACATGCTTTGTTCAGTAATAAAAGGTGGCCTTTCTGGTAGTCTACAGTTTTTTTTTATGTCAGTTTAAATTGCAATTTCAGGGGCAATTCTAAAATATTTTGGATCATCAACTGCCACTGGTCAGGATGAGCCACCCACCTCCCCTGGACAATACCTGCCACCTATCTTATCGGCCACATTAGTCACAGCCTTGACCCTTGAGGAAGAGTTACTATGTGTGTGTGTGTGTGTGTGTGGGGGGGGGCGCTCAAGGGATGTCTCGCCCGGGGAGTAATTACATGTAGAACCGCCACTGTCCGACCTCGAGATCCAAGATGGCAGCTCTCCGTATCAACAACAGTAAGTTTTGGTTGAAATGTAACAGTGCGTTTAAAATCAATGATACGTGTAGCGCTTGCATCTCTAAGCTGAACAAACTAAAAGTGTTGTTTATTAGTCGTCTGTGTTTGTTGAGAGCTACCAAAACAGCAGTTTTCAAGGGCGCCGCCATATTGGAATTCCGACTTCTCCGACTACGGTAACCAGAACGCTGTTAACTCGGGTGGGACGTCATTCCTAGTTCCGAGGTAAATCAAACGCAGCATTTATTTAGCGTTAGTTAGTTTTCGTTTCATTTTAGTCAGCAAAAATTAATTTGTCACGAAAAAAAAAAAATTAAAATAGTTCATCAACGAAATTAACATTGAAACAGTCTAATGTCTCAATCATGTTGAGTTGAAGGTTACATTGAAAAAGAAAGGTTGAAGAGGAACAGAACTATAACAGCATGATGGAAAACTNGCTCAATAATATCAGAGGAGAAACAGCCGGCTGCTACCACTTCAACTTTAGGACAAACTACCGGAGTCCCAAAAAGAAAAACACCATTTGAAGTCACGGACAACAAAAAAATGTTTGGATTTGGAAAACAGCGACTGGTGTTTAGCGCTCTCTCGTTTCCTCTGGTAATGTGGGTTTCTGGTTCCGATGCATGCAGATCCATGGAAGATACTCGAGGGGAGGGGTGAGTGTTCTGTGACCGTGTTTGCGTTCAAAACCAGCTTGTTCGCTATAACAGCTTTAAGGACCAAATTAATGTCATCATTCCAAATGAAATTTACAGATATTCTTAAGAATTTATGTTTCTGGTTAGTTGCAGCCCAACACAAACCTGCTTAAACCAATAATGTTTATACAAATATGACAAAAAACACAAGTTAGTGGTCAGAATCAGACAATATTCAGAAGGACTTGATTACTTGTTAGAATGCCTAATTATTAAATATTTGAAAGCTGCACCTGGAGTGAGTTATTCTGTGATCAGATGACCTGAAACTCCTAAAATCAGATTTTTTTTCTTTGGTCGCACCACTGCTAAGCATCAATACCACCCATTTAACAATGGTCCTGATTTTGTGTACTGCCTCTGTAGTATGGGTATTACTTCTAACCAGGGGTGCACCGATAGATCGGCCGACCGATCCATCGGCCTCTATCTCAGGCTTTTCTCAAGATCGGTGATCGGCCAAAAACTGCAATCGGTGCACCCCTAGTTAATGTTAAAGCAAATCATTGCTATAGAATAATTTTTTTGGACAAGTGTGTCAAAACAGCTACAAAAGTTTTGTTTTCAAAATTTGGAAAAATTAAAGTCTAAAGGAACAAATATGATTTTGTAGTTCAAACAGCAATGCTAAATATGTTCCTTTATACTTGAGAACATGACCTCACGTCCAGTTGAAACTGGTATTGTTTCCTGAGTATTCATATTGGTCTTCTCAATAAAAGGAAATTGAAACATTGACGTAATCTGCTTTTAGATAAGATAAAAATCGGTATCGGCAAAAATCAGTATTGGCAAGTCAGGTTTTTCTCAAGATCGGTGATCGCCAAATACTGCAATCGGTGCACGCCTACGTCTAACACTGACAGATTTCTGCCATATGACAAGCCAAATGTGTGAAACTATTTGTGACCTTATTTATTTTCAGGATGAGAACACATCTAGTCCTCCTTTATTCTTGCCGTTGTCCTCTTCTTCCTTCAGCCTTTGATGCTGCAGCTTTCCAGCTCATTCATGCTGAAGACGCCACGGCGCACGGCCAAGACCTAAACGGGTTCAGCGTTTGTTGAGTTTTATTTGTGTTTTATTTGTGTTTCAGGTATTGTGTAAGACAGGTGAGTGATAGTTCCTAGAAAAGGTTCAAGACCATCCGTTTTAAATATTCAAAAACTAATTCAACTTTTTTTTCATAGAAGACAAGAAGTGGACGTGCGTTGCTTTTGGAGGTCAAGATGTTCAATAAATAATCCAAAATGATCCATCACCCTCCCATGACCTCATGACTCACTCAAAACAAACATCACCTTGAATATCAAGCAGAAACCTGCTCTGCATCATAATAAAACCCGGGCTTTAGGAGCAGCCGTGGTATTGGACCAATATCTTGTAAAAAAAGAAGCATTAGTGGTGATTTTTCTTGGTAATTAGTGTTTCTGAGTCAAACATCACAGAGATGATACAGCAGTGTGTGTGTGAGGCTTCTGAACCACGTCACGGTGTGTCTGTGTGGATTAGCATGACAATACCCGCGTGGGGCTGGGGCAGTCTGATACCTGAAAAGGTCATTCATAAATAGAACGTGAACACAGACGAGACCATGTGACGTCTTCATTCAGCCCAAAAGATGAAAGAAGCTTAGATTTCCACAGTACCTGTCAGGTTTCTACAAAAGGATGCTTTTAAATAATCACAGAACAAGTGAAGGATTATTTGATAATTGGACACTTTTAGATCATTGTTTTTGCACTCATTAATCACCGTGGTGATGAAGAGCACGAAGTCAGGGGAAGCTTCTAGGTGCCTTCCCTCCTCGTGAGGCTCCTTGTTGTCTTGTGCATCTTCAATTAAGTTCAGCCCCTGAACCATGATGGAAAATTACCTTTATCTCATCTGGTCTCAGGCTTTCCTTTCATCAGCAGCCCTGTTAAAAAGCTGACAGGCGCTGGATCTCTGGTCATTTATTCACTGCTGTTTATTATTATTCTTATCCGTCCTCTCTGTCCTTGGATTATTATTTGGCAAACTTTGCTGTACATTTACAGCAGAGAAGGGGTGTGTATTGGCAAGAATCTGGTGTTATACTCTATCACAATAAAGGGGAGACGACACAATATATTGCAATTAACGATGTAAGAAAATATCAATACACTGAAATATTGCAATATTTCATAATACTGAATTGATGTTTAAAGCAGTGTAATGTTTTTTTACGCAAACACTTGCTGTATTTCTTTTTTGTAATGCAATTCCAACTCCGACTGCTAGGTGGCAGCAGATTTTACCACCTTCATTTTGATGGAACAACAAGATCTCACGATAACACTGGATGTGTCTTGAAAATGTTTGGTTTGAGTTTTTCTGATTAAATTTAGTCTTAAAAATTGCAAATATTGTCTGGCTTTTAGAATCGCAATATATCGTATCGTCTCCCCTGTATTGTGATATATATACACCAGATTCTTGCCAACACACACCCCTAATTACGATACTAAAAGCCAGACGATTTCAAATTTTTAAGACTGAAATGGAAAACTCAGGACTGACACTTCCAAGACACATTCAGTGTCACATTCTCATTACGTTAAAAACTGCTGCCACCTAGAAGTCAGAGCTTGACCTGGACTACACAATAAATATAAAATACATGTTTGCATGTCAATTCTCAAAGAAAATCAATACACTGCTTTTAAATATCGATTCAGTATTATAGCACGAAATGCTGCCATATTTTATTGTATCGATATTTTCTTACATTCCTACTCAACATTTCTACATTAACTGAAGTGTAAATGTTTGACTATATTAAATACAATTAAATTAGAGTTAGGCTTTCTGAAAGAATCTCATTAATGTGCAATCATGAGCCAGAGGAGCATCAATCATTAGATTAAACTGAATTATTGATCACCTCTCACTTTCATGTTTATCCAAGTCTCAGAACATCTTTTTGATATTTACACAAACTTCTTCTTTACTATCTGTTATAATCACAACATTTAGGTTCACTTCCACTCAAAACCAACATCATTTGCACAAATACATGATGTGGTCAGTTCTGCACTGAGGCTGGAATCTTGGTTTGAACCATCAAGTAAAATAAACTAAATGTCCATCATCTGACAAAGATTGGAAACAATATGGTGGAGGTGGTAGGAGAAGTACATAGAAGAGAATATAGAATATTAAACTTCCTGTGGGCGGGGCTAAGGCAATGGTGGGATTTTGATCATGTTTAAACCTTTTGTCCTAAGTTAAATTTCTCAATATTAAAAGAGATATTTGGTCCATTTGAAGTGTGTTTCTGTGTATAAGTGATAATCTATCACTATAGACCCCTTGATGCATGATGTCACACACTCAAGATCCCGCCCCCAGCCTCTGGCTGGGGGGCAAGAAAATGCTGCATCTCCATTGACTACTGTGGTTATCTGTCAGTTGTCAATAACTTGAGCTATATTGCGGCGAAATAAAATCTATCAGTATGGTTAACACATGCAGCACTGTAGGCTGTTTAAGTAGACAAAAGGACAGTAATGGAAAAATTTACAGGTTTCCAGCTGATAAAATACGCTGAAGGCAATGGTTAACAGCCATGAAGAGAGTTTGTTGGAGCCGAAACCTCATGATCGAATAAAAAAGTAAAGTATCTGCCCCACATGTCCAGACACAATCAAGTTATAGACTTGTATGTCTTTGTAACCAGGTCCCATTAATGGCTTTTTACATAATTACACAAAATGTGATCTGTAAATAGAGCAAGCAGCCTTTAATGTCATTTGTTTTGCGTTTACTGAGCTTGTGAGGTATGACAAATGTATAAAAGTTATTTATAAACTGCTTGTCCCTCCTGAGATCTGCCCAGCATCTGTTGTTCGCTTCATGTTTCTGTTCACTGAGCTCGTCAGAATAAATGAAGAATCTGTTTATCTCCAAAGACGAACCGTGTCACATCAATCCTTCAGTATTAACCTGCTCAACGCAGTAGAGATCCAGTTACACCTTTGTTGCTTCAGCTGTGTGAAGTCCAGTCGTGTTAATCAAATAATTGTAGATATCCTCATACTCAACTAGCGACCAGTTCTGAGGACTAACATTTTTGGAAGCTTTGTGCTAAACACTGTTAGCTTTGAGAAGTGACTTTTTGATCATCTGCACAAAGACGTATTAGATGATTTAAAGTAGTAATATCTAAATCCCTAGGTTTTATTTTGTTACCGTAAATTGTGGAGCTACAGGTCTGGTTAGCAGCTACAAAGACTCTTTTTTCTCTCCAGCATTGTGCATGTGTGGTGTTACCCAGATGTAAACAATAACATTCAAGGAGTCTATCCACCTTATTCTTGGCTATGCTCATGGAGAAACGATGATGCTAGCAGCATCCGGTGAGATACCAGAAGTGGCGCATACCTATTGGTATGCATGAGGAGGTTTTGTTGCTAGTAGCAGCTTATTTGAACATTTGAAGAGGATTTTAAAAAATATTTACCCCCGAAAAATGTACTCACACGACTCGGGAAGATTTTGCGCTGTTCGCGCTTGTCCCAACAAGAGAAAATTAAACTTGTAGCTACAAGAGCGATATTTAGAACAAGCACCTCAGAGTGAGAGAGCGTGCGGCTGCGAGCGTCGGTACGATTTTCACCGCCTCCCCAGGGATGTGAATCCCAGAAGGATGTGGCTGAAAAGTCTTAACTTAAAAACCACCACAAACTTTATTTGTGTGTTCCTTTCATTTTATTGTGAAAAAACCCTGAGAGGAAACCCGCCTCCTACTTTGTTGTTGGGTATGACAAACCTCCGGAGAAGGTTAACCCTAACCCGGGTAGTAAAGAGATCTGACAGCAGTCTCACAAGAACAACAGGAATGATCTCACTTTTCTGAATAGTTCTAATGTAAAGTGTGTTTAGACTGCTGTTATTAACCTAAAAGTGCCATTGGCTGTTTGTATTTCACCTGATGTAGAAACTAAAACCCAGGCTTGGTGATGAGGGATTTAAGGCTCTGACTCAGCTCTACGTCTGCTTTTTAGTAAATCAGATTGTGTCCCACCTCTTTCAACAAAACACGACCAACATTGTTACTATGGAGGTACTGATAAGCCTCAGAGCTTTTAAGATTGTTAATTGCCTCGCTGTCAGACCCAACTGAGTTCAAAAAGTAGCTAAAATGCTACTCGTTAGCTTTGGCCAAACTTTGAAGGCTACTGCACACTGAAAGCATCAGCGGCGCGGAACGGCAGCGGAACGTCGCTGCGTCAAATAGAATCCATTATAGTCTAGGGGGTGTCACAAACCAGCCGCAACGCGGCAATTTCCAGACGCGTCCCAGAAGAGGCACGCCGCTAAAGATAGGATTGGGTTCTATTTTTGCCGCGTGCCGCTTCTGGGATGCGTCAATTTCCGCAGTTAACATAGGGCTAGACAGGAAATCACACTCGGTTTCAGTGTAAAATGCCCGGTAATTTTCAAAATAAAAGTCTATTGCAGCGATGCAATTTGATATCTATGTAGATTACGTCTATACGTGTGACCTCATGGCTTATTTACTTACCGCATCGTTCGAGAAGTGCAGCGGTGTGTTTTTCATGGGTTTAATCCTGGCAGCGGTGAGTAAAAACATTATATATGACATCAAACAGCGATATCAAACGTGATTTCCTTCTTTCTGGTTTAATGGCAAAAGTCTCGAGGGATCTTGTGATCTCGCGAGTCGAGAGAGGAGCGCGGCGGTGAATTCGCTTCGCTGCTGACTCTCCCGGTGTGCACTGGAGTGCCGCGATTGTCGCAAGTAAACTGTTCCGCTGCCGTTCCGCTGCCGTTCCGCGCCGCTGATGCTTCCAGTGTACAGCAGGCGTGAGATCGTCCACCCCACCTCTCTGCTTCAGTAGGCAGGAGTATAACGATGTCCCGTTTCAGCTGTGTTCATGCATGTTTTCAGTCTCTAAAAGCCCATAAAAAGAGGATTTGCATGAAGGGATCGCATCGTCTCAATGTAAACGAACGCGGACTGGAAGTTGTTTGCATTTTTCATGCAAAGGCTCACAGTTGATAGGAATAGGGTAGATAGGGTAAATAGCATGAATAGCCTCTGCTCACTAGGCTAGTTTCAGTGCATCCCAGACCAAATTTGCTGCTATCCTAGAACAGCTCCAGTCACCTACATTCACATGTTGTCCAATAAACCATTACACTGGAATTACTTTTGCATTGTGTGGTGATTTTTGCATAAATATTAGAAAATTCCAGCTGGACCTGAAACCTGGATGCACCAGAAATATTTACTGTGATACTGATGAGTAAAATAAAAAAAACAACAGTGCAATAACATCTTAGAGAGCAACTCTTCTCTGAATAAAAGTCCCTTACCCCCGTAAATCAGGACCAATTTAAAAAAGGAGAATTCTCTGATTGGTCAGAGTCTGTATGGAGTGATGGGAGGGGGAGGTGTGTAGAGGAGGATGTTATAAAGTCACATCTAAAAATAAAAATTAATTTAACCCAGTGTGGGTTTGCTGCCTCTTTTATTTAATATTGCGGTGATATTGTGAGATAAGTCCGTCACCTCGCTCCAGGATATTACACTCCAGCTCCTTCATCGTTTTCTCTCCTTCAAATAGTTCTACGTTCATCCACCTTCAGGATCAGCATCCTGCATTGTTATGAAACTTTTTCTTTTCAGCATTTAAATGTTGTCGGTCATTTTGTACAGAAACATGAACCTGTGAGATCCTCCATGCTACAAGTGACCTTTACCGCTCCCTCCTCTCCTCTCTCAGCTCAAACACTCACCAGGATCACCTTGGCTGTTACCTTTCACAGCTAAAAATATCAGAAAGCATATATGAGGAGGAGAAGGTAAAGACATTTAAAACAATGACTTTTAACAGTAAAATAATGAACAAAATCTAAGAAATATCTAAAAATCTAAGAAAGTTGCATCAGTTTCCAACTTTTAAAAGACTTTATGTAATTAATCCAATTTTATTTCAATATCAAATTTGGCTTTCTAGCACAACTTATGGCCTCAGGTGTGTCTTGTGGTGCAGAGCAAGTAGGGATGGCAGAACAAGGGCAAAACACACTGGCACCATAAAATGCAAGTCAAAACTAGGCCTCCATTATTTGCTGTTTTGATCCCCAAACACTTTGTAGTGTGACATCAGGGGCTTCACAATGACTGTTTCCAAGTACTGATGCCCTGTAGCAGCACTTCTCTGTCCATAATTTGTTCGCGTGATTCGAGTTTTAATTATTTGTTTTCTAAATGTTTCTTTAACATGTCTGAATGTTACAAAAATATTTATTTGAATTTAATCCTAAATAGGCTCGACAGTCATTTCAATGGCAGATTATATTAATTCTAGAGTAAATAATGGATTTGTGTCTCATAATTAATAATCTCTCACCACCAAACAGGAGAACTTTGCCACAGTCCAACAGGAAGCGGCCCGCTGCTCTGAAGTTGCAAGTGCAATAGACTGGCCACAGAGGGCGGTGGGGGTCTCAGTGACATTTCATTAACACTAGCTACGTTTACATGAACACAAGTAATTGGATTGAACGCCCTATCGGATCAAAAATTCGTCATGTAAACATGTCAATCGGAATATTCTGATCCGATTCGGTCTGATCCGAATGAAATTTCATTCCGATTGAGAGAGGTGGTTTTGTCCGATCGTCAATTCGATTGGCGTCCATGTACACAGCCATTCGGATCGTTGGGGTAAAATAATGCCCACTGCGCATGTGTGCAACTTCAGCGTGACCTCTTTCCGCCTCTGCGCATGCTCAGGACAGATCGAAAACATGGCGGGCGGTAAACAGAAGTGGTCTGTTGCCGACGCTATTTTTTACTGGAAATACTACATGAGCTCAATATTACTGAACGTCTCAATGGCAGAACGGCTAAAAATGCTGAGTTATACACTCAAGTGCATCTAAAGTGCATCTAAAGTTGCAGGAAGCGTGAATTCACCAAAGCTAGAGAATAAGCAAATAAAATGAAAGGGAAAAGACGTGCGGACAAGATGGCGTTTGTTTACAATTTCTCTTCCAGGAAACACAAGTCTGCGCATGCGCAAGCTATGGTGCGTGCATCGTGGCGTGATCGGATCATTCCAGTTAGTGTCCATGTAAACAGAGGTTTGGGATTTCTGATCAACCAAGATTTTAATCGGATTGGGGAAATTTGGCGCATGTAAATGTAGCTACTGTAAAGGGTCATTTTAATACATACTGGCTCTAGAACATGATTTAAAAATATGAAAAAGTTGCATAAATGTGAACTCTGAATATTTTAGGCTTTATTTACATAATCAGAAAACAGCCAATTGGTGATAAAAGAATAATGATGCTCTTATTTTGAAATGCCACACCACAGGTTGGTGTGTTTTTACCTGAAAAGGAGAAATAAATGAAGTTTTTCTATACTCAATGAGTAAATCATCGTAAATAAAACATGATTTTCTTATTGACCAGAACAATTTTCATGATTATATTTTCTATTATCAAGCAGCCCTGTTTTATTTAGTCTGTAAAATGTAAAAGTTAATCATTAAGACCCAAATCACAAAGAAATGCAAACACGCTGCCCCCAAGTGGATAAAACATCAATTAAAATGTCATACTTTGAAGCAGTCACTGTCTAAAATATGTATCTTGGTTTTAAAAATCCCTCTCCAGAACAGAAGATAATGCAGGTATTAAACCTGCCCAGTGCCATCATGAATCTTCTGCTGTGTATTAACACACAGCACAGTGCTGGGCTTCGATAACAGGCAGACATCCAGAATTCCTGCCATTCAGCTGCCATCTTACATGAAAGTGCGGCAAAATAAGGGTTCAGCTTCAGGTGTCCTGCAGCCTCTGGGTGGGAGGATGATGGATGTTGATGAGTCTGTCAAAAAAACTCAACATTTTTGCAAGTAAAGCAATTGCAGAGGGTCAACCAGTGGAGCGAAGACTGATTCAGCTGGTCTGCAGCCTGCATATGCAGCAGGTAAGAGGATCCTGGAAAGCTTTTACAGGAGGCGAGGACGTCAGCAAGCCCAAATCAGACAGTAGGTGTCCTCTGACTGTGTCATTTCACAGCAGTCTGTATGTTATGTTAATCTTATGTTTTCATACCAAAATATTATATAACAAGGGAAACACAGCCTGCCTTTCCGACTCATTTTCTAGCAGTTTTTGCTTTTGGCAGCTAGAACATGATGTCTACACTACTCACGAGGGACTAATTGGTATTTGTTCAGCATTAATCTTGCAGAAAATTTGTGGCTAGCAGATGACAGCTTGGAGCGTGCAAAGAGGAAGCAATCAGCCACATTCTTCAGGAAAATAAACACGAACTTATAGGATCTGAGTGTGTGGTGAAGCCCTGAGGTGATGGGAAGGCTGGTTTGTGGATTTAACTGTCTGAGTTCACAAACATAAAGTGATCCAATAATTATGTAATCTGAAAAAATGATTCAACAGCATCAACAGAGAGGGGAGCAGAGAGAAATTCAAATAAGATAATAAATAAACAGATTAAAGAATTAATCTATTAGATCTGAAATAGAACAACCTTTAACTCTTACAGAATATGTTCATATCCTCTGGACAATTTCATGGTTTACTACTTTTCATACTTTACATTTATTATTTATGTATGAGGAAAAAAGGGCCCAACATTGACCCCTGTGGGACACCACAATCTATTAGCTTCACAAACTGTTACCACCAAATTTAATGAAATGGTATAAAATTTCCCCTTCAAATTTCCCCCCTTTTTATACAGAAAAAGTAAACAATTTTATTGAATGCACACAAACAATCAGACACATATGAAGGTGCAAATACTGGATCTGTTTAGGATAACAGGTGTGGTTACTGGAAGTTCCTGTCATTCTTCTAGAATGAAAATTACAACCATAATGATTTCTATAGGGATTAAATCTGTAATCAGTCATGACTGACCCAAATACAGTAATTGTGAGTGGAGGCCGCATGAAGCTTCCCCCCTCTTTGGTTCCATATGTGGTTTTGATCCAGGCTCCTGTTGCAACTCAAATATTAGCGTGTGAATGGGTGAATTGAGTTGATTGTGTTGTGAAGCGCCTTGGGGGGTTGTAGAACCCTAAGAAGGCGCTATACAAATACAGGTCATTTACCATTTACCATTTAATAAAAATAAATAAAATAATTCCAGCAGTGATAAAAACAACATCTGAAGAATCTGATGCAGAATAGAAACACAACATCAGTTGTAAAGAATCATTTCAGCTTGCAACAAACTACATTCAACCATACATTCAGTAAGAGCCAGAGATTCAAAGCACTACAAGACTGAACAGCAAAAAGCAGAAGTGAATATTTATAATCATAGTTTTGTTCTTCATATCTTTTCCTGATGTGATTAAAGAGCATCATATAAACACACCCAGCATATTTAGCTCATTTCCCTCCATAATTATAACAGATGATTAGTTGCTGTGCTCTAGTGCTTTGCTGTTTGATAAATTAAAACCAACGGAGCAGCCATTCTTCACTGTTAATTATTTTAAGTAAAATAAACAATCCAATATCTTCATCAGATCATCCTTCTACTCATGGTGGTAACTTAAAGCCATATTATGCAACTTTTTCATATTTTTAAATCATGTTCTTGAGCCAGTATGTGCTAAAACAAGCCTTTACAGGATTAATGAAATGTCACTCAGACCCCCACCGCCCTCTGTGGCCAGAATACCACACTTGCAACTTCAGAGTCGCGGTCTGGTCCCTGTTAGACTTAGTAAAGTGGAGCTGACATACCTGGCTCTGCATGTTTCCTGCATGTTTTAGATCATGAACACAGCTGATGTGTTTGGTTTAGTGATGAACCGCTCCTGTAGACACTAATGAAGGCTGAGGAGACATTTCAGCAGTTAGATTAAGGTGTTAAAAAGACGAACGCACAGCGAGGAGATAAGGTTCACGTTTGCTTTTGCTAACGAAAACTAGGGGGTGCTAAAAACAAGCCCAAACTGCCAAGTGTGCCTTTAACTCTCAGGCAGATCCTTTAGTTTTATTTTAATTGACTATTTCTGTACTAGAACATGATTTTCTGTCTCAGACCTCCTGACACCCAGCTTGTTCTGGTTCCCAGAATTTTTCTTTGACATCCATCTTCACCTTCAGCACTCCCTGCTCATCCCTCATCTTCACCAGAAATATCCATCTGCCATCACAATAAATGTCTGATAGTCCTCAGCTCTCCAAGTTATGGTCTTAACCCTCAGAAACGAGTTTGTGGGGAAAATAAATCCCTGAGTGTGTCTGATAAATTTGGGTCCACCCGTCTCACTTCATAACAAAACCAGCATGTCGTTAGATTGAGAGCAGCAACAGATGTCAGGGCTGTGATTTATCCTTATTATTGCTACTTATTGGCATTTTAAAATAACTAGTACCGGTCCATCATCTAACTTCTGAATTAAATCCATCACTGGAGATTTTAGTAAATTAAAGCAACTGTAGTATTTTTAATCCAACAGTTCCGTCTAGTGGCTGACTAATGTATCGCACCTTAAGCCGTGGTTTCCACTTCCGTATTTACGGCCAAAAGAAAAGCCTCTCGTTCATGAACATGCTCCTCTAGTCAACAAACAGAGAATAAAACACATTGTTTTACAAATATTATTCTTATGTTATGTTGTGTATTCATATATTCATATCTTAAAGACTTAGTTGTCCATGAGAAAGATCACCAACTCAGCATCAGCCGAGGTACGTCCTTAAACGCTCGAACATGCTCTGTGATTGACGTCCGTATATAAGCTGTAGTTTATCGCTATTAGTTCATGCTGACCGACTGACCTCAGTTCATATTGCACGGAGCTCTACGGGACGAGGGGCGGGCTTAGCAAAATTTAAAAAAAGAAGTATTGCCTACATCAGTATATGATAAGACAACCACTTTTCCAGATTTCTAAAAAAAAAATCACATAATTCCTGCAAGGGGAAAACACCATATTGAAGCTTTAAGCCAATGTTTGATCACGATTCTTAATCAATAAGGAAGAAGCCCAGAAATTTAGCCCATTATTCACAGTTTTTGTCACTAAATGGTATTTATTGTGAATCTTATTTTAAAGTATTTATCCAACTTTTGCATGAAAACCATTTGATTCCAGTTTGTGTCTGAAACGTTCCCGGTGGAAAGGGATGTGCCACTGAGGTTGAGGGAAGAAGGCATCCATTACATTACACGCCACTTACGCATTTGTTGGAAAGCCTGGATTACGCCCCTCTCCCTGGGTTGCCACCTTATCGTGGTGGAGGGGTTTGAGTGTCCCAATGATCCTAGGAGCTAAGTTGTCTGAGGCTTTATGCCTCTGGTAGGGTCACCCATAGCAAACAGGTCCTAGGTGAGGGATCAGACAAAGCGCAGCCCAAAATACCCCTCATGATGAGTTCAATAAATGGAACCAGTGTTCCCTCGCCCGGACGCGGGTCACCGGGGCCCCCCTCTGGAGCCAGGCCTGGAGGTGGGGCACGCTGGCGAGCGCCTGGTGGCCGGGCTTTCACCCATGGAGCCCGGCCGGGCATAACCCGAAGAGGAGACGTGGGTCCCCCTTCCCATGGGCCCACCACCCGTGGGAGGGGCCAAAGGGGTCGGGTGCAATGTGGAAAGGGCGGTAGCCGAAGGCGGGGACCTTGGCGGTCTGATCCTCGGCTACAGAAGCTGGCTCTTGGTACGTGGANATGTCACCTCTCTGGTGGGGAAAGAGCCGGAGTTGGTGTGTGAGGTTGAGAGGTTCCGACTAGATATAGTTGGACTCACCTCAACGCATGGCTCTGGCTCTGGAACCAGTTTCCTTGAGAGGGGTTGGACTCTCTACCACTCTGGAGTTGCTCCCACTGAGAGGCGTCGAGCAGGGGTGGGCATACTTCTTGCCCCCCATCTTGGTGCCTGTACGTTGGGGTTTACCCCGGTGAACGAGAGGGTAGCCTCCCTCCGTCTTCGGGTGGGGGGACGGGTCCTGACTGTGGTTTGTGCTTATGCACCAAACTGCAGCTCAGACTACCCACCCTTTTTGGAGTCCCTGGAGGGGGTACTGGAAAGCGCTCCTTCGAGTGACTCCCTCGTTCTGCTGGGGGACTTCAATGCTCACGTGGGCAACGACAGTGAGACCTGGAGAGGTGTGGTTGGGAGGAACGGCCCCCCTGATCTGAATCCGAGTGGTGTTCTGTTATTGGACTTCTGTGCTCGTCATGGATTGTCCATAACAAACACCATGTTCAAGCATAAAGGTGTCCATATGTGCTCTTGGCACCAGGATACCTTAGGCCGCAGGTCGATGATCGATTTTGTTGTCGTTACATCTGATCTGCGGCCGCATGTCTTGGACACTCGGGTGAAGAGAGGGGCGGAGCTGTCAACTGACCACTACCTGGTGGTGAGTTGGCTTCGATGGTGGGGGAGGATGCCGGTCAGACCTGGCAGACCCAAACGTGTTGTGAGGGTCTGCTGGGAACGTCTGGCAGAGTCTCCTGTCAGAAGGAGCTTCAATTCCCACCTCCGACAGAACTTCGAACACGTCCCGGGGGAGGCGGGGGACATTGAGTCCGAATGGGCCATGTTCCGTGACTCCATTGTCGAGGCGGCCGACCGTAGCTGTGGCCGCAGGGTGGCCGGTGCCTGTCGTGGCGGCAACCCCCGAACCCGCTGGTGGACACCGGCGGTTAGGGATGCTGTCAAGCTGAAGAAAGAGTCCTATCGGGTCCTTTTGGCCCGTGGGACTCCGGAGGCAGATGATGGGTACCGGCAGTCCAAGCGGAATGCGGCTCGGGTGGTCGCGGAGGCAAAAACCCGGGCGTGGGAGGAGTTCGGTGAGACCATGGAACAAGACTTCCGTACGGCTTCGAGGAGATTCTGGTCCACCATCCAGCGCCTCAGGAGGGGAAAGCAGTGCACTACCAACACTGTTTACAGTGGGGAGGGTGTGCTGCTGACCTCGACTCGGGACGTTGTGAATCGGGGGGCCGAGTACTTCGAAGACCTCCTCAATCCCACCGGCACGTCTTCCAGGATGGAAGCAGAGTCTGGGGATTTTGGGTTGGGCTCTCCAATCTCTGGAGCTGAGGTCACTGAGGTGGTCAAAAAACTCCTCGGTGGCAAGGCTCCGGGGGTGGATGAGATCCGCCCGGATTTCCTTAAGGCTCTGGATGCTGTGGGGCTGTGTTGGTTGACGCGGCTCTGCAATATCGCGTGGACATCGGGGGCAGTTCCACTGGATTGGCAGACCGGGGTGGTGGTCCCCCTATTTAAAAAGGGGGACCGCAGGGTGTGTTCCAACTACAGGGGGATCACACTCCTGAGCCTCCCTGGTAAGGTCTATTCAGGGGTTCTGGAGAGGAGGGTCCATCGGATAGTCGAACCTCAGATTCAGGAGGAGCAATGTGGTTTTCGTCCTGGCCGTGGAACACTGGACCAGCTCTATACCCTTGGGGGGGTCCTGGAGGGTGCGTGGGAGTTCGCCCAACCAATCTACATGTGTTTTGTGGATTTGGAGAAGGTGTTCGACCGCGTCCCTCGGGGGGCCCTGTGGGGGGTACTCTGGGAGTATGGGGTACCAGGCCCCTTGATACGGGCTGTTAGGTCCCTGTACAACCAGTGTCAGAGCTTGGTCCGCATTGCCGGCAGTAAGTCGGGCTTGTTTCCGGTGAGAGTCGGACTCCGCCAAGGCTGCCCTTTGTCACCGATTCTGTTCATAACTTTTATGGACAGAATTTCTAGGTGCAGCCAAGGTGGTGAGGGGATCCGTTTTGGTGACCTAAGGATCAGGTCTCTGCTTTTTGCAAATGATGTGGTCCTGTTGGCTTCATCAGAACGTGATCTCCGGCTTTCGCTGGAGCAGTTCGCAGCCGGGTGTGAAGCAGCTGGGATGAAAATCAGCTCCTCTAAATCCGAGACCATGGTCTTGAGTCGGAAAAGGGTAGAATGCCTTCTCCAGGTCAGGGACGAGGTCCTGCCCCAAGTGGAGGAGTTCAAATATCTCGGGGTCTTGTTCACGAGTGAGGGAAGGGTGGAGCGTGAGATCGACAGGCGGATTGGTGCTGCGTCTGCAGTGATGCGGGCGTTGTGCCGGTCTGTTGTGGTGAAGAGGGAGCTGAGCCGAAAGGCGA
Organism: Aphyosemion australe; assembly: GCA_006937985.1. Taxonomy (NCBI): domain Eukaryota; kingdom Metazoa; phylum Chordata; class Actinopteri; order Cyprinodontiformes; family Nothobranchiidae; genus Aphyosemion; species Aphyosemion australe. Next base: position 412,444 of record SSNS01000403.1, on the reverse strand, counting down.
AGCTCTCAATTTACCGGTCGATCTACGTTCCTACCCTCACCTATGGTCACGAGCTTTGGGTAGTGACCGAAAGAACGAGATCGCGAATACAAGCGGCCGAAATGAGTTTTCTTCGCAGGGTGGCTGGGCTCTCTCTTAGAGATAGGGTGAGAAGCTCGGTCATCCGGGAGGGGCTCAGAGTAGACCCGCTGCTCCTCCACATCGAGAGGAGCCAGTTGAGGTGGCTCGGGCATCTGATTAGGATGCCTCCTGGACGCCTCCCTGGTGAGGTTTTCCGGGCACGTCCAACCGGGAGGAGACCCAAAGGAAGACCCAGGACACGCTGGAGAGATTATGTCTCTCGGCTGGCCTGGGAACGCCTTGGGATTCCCCCGGAGGAGCTGGCCCAAGTGGCTGGGGAGAGGGAGGTCTGGGCTTCCCTCCTTAGGCTGCTGCCCCCGCGACCCGACTCCGGATAAGCGGAAGACAATGGATGGATGGATGGATTACGCCGCCTTTGTAAACAAAACTTAGAATACTGTAATGTAGACCAAAGGATCTTCGGAGATACCGCCTTATTAATTTGATCCTGAGTTCGAGGGGGATGGAGAAATAGAAGAGAACCAATTCCTGATTATTGGTCAAAGAACAATTCAGAATGGTAATATTTGCAGGTAAACATACATTTTCGTCTAAAGGAGTGGAACGTTTGTAGCGATCATCATAAAGTTGCAATAAACTGTTGGAAATGGTTAGCTTCTACTAGTCGAGATGTGATCTGCTCTCTCCTGGCCGCTAAATCAATACAGCCTATCCATGGGCAGTCCCAAGCAAAGGTGGATGAGGTCATGAATGCTAACATACCGTGAGACTGGATTTTTCTGACCTTTTCTCATCTATTTCTTTTCTGCGGCTAATGCAGGCGACAGAGGTTAAAGAAATCTTTCATGTTCAGCAAGCATCTGAAACTTAGTGACCAATCGTATTTCAAAAAGAACAAGTATTATACAGTTTCTCAGTGAAGGAGACTTTTGAGTAAATTATAGAATATATAAAGACACTCTCTGAAAGACTAGAGGGCCCTGATGTGACATGAAGCATTGCAGAGTTCAACAAATGCAAAGATAAATCAGTATAGTGGCTGTTGGTGTGTGTTTTAAAGACACTTATGCTCACATACGTTCCCTCGGAAATTCACACATTATCTCAATTCAATTCAATTTCAATTCAACTTTTTTATTTCGAACATGCAGCACTGTCAAAGATTACACACACAAAGTACAAAAAGAAACAAAACAAAACAAAAAAACAAAAAAAACAAACAAACAAATAAGGCTAATTTTACGAATCTACCATCTACTTTGAGCCACATGCTCGAAAAGGAGTGGGAAGAAGTATACACTTATAAACTCCCACCCCTTTTTCACAGATCATAACTACTCCATCCAGTTATCTTTTATTCTGAACGCATTTTCAATACTGACTTGGTTTCCTGTCAAAACACTTGCACATGCTACAACATAATATTGAAATCCATAATCAAAATCGAACACAATTCAAACAATTTCTTCTTCTTTATACCTCCTTATAATCATTCTTTTATATCCCTTTTGAACTGCTTAATGTCTGGACATTGCTTTAACTTTTCATTCAAACTGTTCCATAGCTTCACCCCACACACCGAAACACAAAATCGCTTCCTATTGGTACGTGCCATTATGGTTTTAAATAGACTAAAACCTCGTAAATTATATCCACTTTCTCTAACAGTAAACATGTTTTGAATATGTCCTGGTAGTTGATTATTTTTAGCTTCATACAAAATATGTGCTGTTTGATATTCCACAAGATCTAAAAACTTTAATATCCCATGATGTAAAAATAATGAATGTGTATGATCCCTGTAACCTACTTTATGAATGATTCTAATTGCCCTTTTCTGAAGAATGACCAGTGAGTGTAGTTTTGTAGTTGTTACCCCATATCTCTGCACAGTAGCTTAAATATGGTAAAACCAGCGAACAGTAAAGAATGTGGAGTGATGGACGATCGAATACCTGTTTAGCTTTATTTAATACTGAAATATTTTTTGATATTTTAGAATGAATGTATGTAATATGTGCTTTCCAATTAAGTTTCTCATCTATTGTCACGCCTAAAAATCTGTTTTCATTAACCCTTTCAATCTCTACACCATTTATTTTAAGTTTTGCATTTGTATTTAATGTGCTATTTCCAAATATTATTATTTTAGTTTTCTTCAAATTTAATGATAATTTGTTTCTATCTAACCATTCATTTATTTTATCTATTTCCGTAGTCATCGTTTTGAATAGCAATTGCAAATCCTCTCCAGACCCAAAGATATTTGTGTCATCAGCAAAAAGCACAAGTTTTAAAACTCTGGAAACTTGGCAGATGTCATTGATGTATAAAAGAAAAAGTTTTGGGCCTAAAACTGACCCCTGTGGGACCCCACAAGCAATGTCCAGACATGAGGAGCAACAATTATTGATCTTTACAAACTGTTGCCTGTTATTTATGTAACTTGCCACCCAATTCAATACAACCCCCCTGATGCCATAATTTTCCAGTTTTTTTTAACAATATTTGATGATTTATTGTATCAAATGCCTTTTTTAAATCTATAAATACCCCAGCAACATATTGTTTTTTATCTATTGCATTTGTTAAGTATTCTATTGATTCTAATAAAGCCAGTGATGTTGATCTGCCAGATCTGAATCCATACTGACTGTCTGTGAGTATTTTATGTTTATCCAAAAAATTTTCCAGTCGGTTATTAAACAATTTTTCGAGAATTTTGGAGAATTGTGGACGTAAGGGAACCGGCCGGTAGTTTGTGAAGTGATGCTTGTTGCCAGATTTGTACACAGGTATAACTTTAGCTGTTTTCATTCTGTCAGGAAATGCACCATTTTGGAATGATAGGTTGCAGATGTATGTAAATGGTTTTAAAACACCCTCCATTACCTTCTTGACCACCAACATGTCAATGTCATCACAATCCAGGGATTTCTTATTCTTATAATTCCTAACTATGTCAGATATTTCATTTTCATCCACTGCTGTGAGAAACATAGTGTATGGATTTTTTTCTATCAGGGTCTCCAGATTTCTGTTTACAGTTCCATGATCAGTAATCGTCTTAGCCAAGTCCGGTCCAACGTTAACAAAAAATGTATTAAAACTATTGGCCACAGCCTCCATATTATATTCCTGCTGGTCATTGTCAATAAAATACTCAGGGTAGCTGTTTTTCGTGGCACCGTTTTTTATAACCCTATTGAGTATGCTCCACATTGCTTTGATATTATTTCTATTGTTGATTAATACTTTCTTGTAGTATTCCCTTTTGCTTTCTCTTAATATATTTATTAACTTATTTTTATATGCTTTATATTTCTTTTCAGCAACTACTGTTTTCTGTCTAATAAAATTACGATACAGTGCATTTTTCTTTTTACATGCATTTTGCAAACCCTTAGATATCCAAGGACAACTGGTATATTTATTTTTACTATAATGTTGATTCACTGGGCAGTGCTTATTATACAACATGATGAATTGTTTAATAAATTCATCATATGCACCATTCACATTTGCTTTATTATATATATTATCCCAGTTGTGTGTCATCAAATCATTTTTAAATGCATTTATTGCTTCATCTGTTGTCACTCGTCTATATTCTTTTTCCTTGATAGTTTTGTTATTTTTATAGCTCTCATCATGAACTATAAAGATGGGGAGATGGTCACTGATGTCATTTATCAATAGTCCATTTGTTGTATTTTCAATGTCATTAGTAAATATATTGTCGATGAGAATGGCACAATGTGATGTGATTCTTGTAGGTCTGATCATTTTAGGGTAAAGGCTCATACAGTACATTACATTTAGAAATTCATCTGTCCCTTTATGCTTCTTTGTATTTAATAAGTCAATATTAAAATCTCCGCATATAAAAATCTTTTTGCGATTTATTTTTGAAAAGGTTTTCTCCATCCAGTCACTAAAAGTTTCAATACTGCTCCCTGGAGCTCTATATATACAACTAATGATAACATTATTACTTTTTTCTTTGGTGATTTCAACCGTTATACATTCCAGGACATTATCAACCACTGTTGTCATCTCATCTAATAGATTGAATTTTAATGATTTTTCCAGATACAAGGCCACACCCCCTCCTCCTTTGTTCTGACGATTTATGTACCTAAACTCATAACCTTCTATTTCAAAGTTTATCCCTTTTTCTTCAGTAATCCAAGTTTCTGATATAGCAATAATAGTGAATGGTTTTGAAAATTGTTTTAAGTATTCCCTAATGTCATCAAAATTTGCATACAAACTTCTGCTGTTGAAATGAATGATTGATAGTTTGTTTTCAGAATTAATTGTCTGGTTGAACTGTTCATTTGTATAATAGCAGCAGTTATTTTCCACAGAGGAGAAGAAATGTTTATCTGGGTCTATTTCATATTCCAAGTCCTGAGTTTTATAATCCATACATTCAAATGTTTTCAGTTTGAGTTTTTGAATTTCAGTGATCCTTTGAGTGGTGCAGCTACTTAGTTCAGATGACGATGAGTTGTTCATTTTATTGTTTATCATGTTGAGTATGTTGTCTGCTGTTACCTTAGTCCAGTTTTTGTTGCTTGTTAATATTTCTCCAGATCCTCCATATTTCTGATGACCAGCACTTTAGCCTCCTCAGGTGTCCCGTTGAGCTTGATGAAGATTTTACAGTTTGAAGTCCAAGTACTCTGAATCTTTCCCATCTTCCTCAGATAACGAGCTTTCCTGGCTATATCCGCATTGCGTTTGGTTAGGTGTTCATTCATGTAGACGTTTGATCCTCTTAATTGTTTTCCTTGTTTCAGCAGCGCGTTTTTGTTCTTTCTGTTGACAAACCTGATGATGACAGCGGGCGCGTCGTTAGCGTTTCTCCTGGGCAGCGGGTGACAGGCCTCGATGTTGTCACAGTCCAGCTGGATTCCTTTGGACCCCAAGAAAGTAGCCACCTGTTGCTCCGTGGAGTTAGCGTACAGCTCTCCGTGTTCCCCTCCACCATCCGCCGTCACCGCTCGGGCATATGATCGAGGTTTAATGTGCAGGCCAGAAATGATCACATCGTTCATCCTGGTATATTGTTCCAGTTCAGATACTTTATTTTCCAAGTTCGCGATCTGCTTATCCTTTTCCGCGTTTTGGGTTCGTAGCAGCTTTACCTCCTCCACAATATCCAGTATGCTGTTCTGCTGTAGCCTGATGGCAGAGATTTCCTCTGCTAAAAAGTCGAGAGACTTTTTAATTTCCTCCACTTCCTCCACAGTTTGAAGCCGTTTCGGAGCCATGTCGTTTCAAACTCCTTGACGGTACACAAAGCTCCTCTCGGTCGATCCTCTCGGCCACTATTAAATCTCCAGTGCTGACGTTTATGTCACAGTAGCGTTTGCGGTTCCCTGTCGCATCCACACGAGCATTTCTAGATGGTAGTTTACCCAAATCCAGACTCAGATCCTTCGCTATGTTTCCAATAATGGATCCGCGCTTCAATTCCTCTTGAAACGAAAAGCTCACCATCTCAACATTAACTCATTCACTGCCATTGACGACTTTTGTAGTCAGTTGCATTTTTTTACGGGGCGGGCGTCGGAACGAGCCCCCGCACCGTGAGAATAAACATCACGTGTCTAAAACGGATCTTCATCCATGTATATCATACATCACGTGATCAGGAAGCAGAATATCAATGAATTAGGAGATTGTTTTGGGACGCTGCTGTGAGAAAAAGCAATGTGCCAACCGGAAATGCTTCTGCAGCTCACGTTTCTGCGCCAGATTATGAACGAACGGATAACGCTAGAAATACGGCGATTCTTCCTGATGCAAGAAGTGAGTCTACTCTTTCTTTTGGTAGTTTTGGCGTTTACATGATCATAGAGCACAATGTTTTGTGACTCTTCAAAAAACAGTAAAAATGCTCAAAAATGCTGGCAGTCAGGGGCTTTCTGATCAGAAAACAGCTGGCAGTGAATGAATTAATAGCCCTTTTTATAAGACACACCGTGCCGGCAAATCAGCGCAATATTACCGCAACATGTTTCTTATGAACGCGCCATGGCGGCATCACGTTGCGGGAATTTTGCGGCATTCGTGCCGCAAAATTCCCGCAACGTGATGCCGCCATGCTTGGTAGTAATATTGCGGTAATATTGCGGCTTCGCCGGTCTTATAAACGCACATTATGCCTTGGCGCAAAAGAGGGAGGTGTCATGACCATGTGATGAATTAATGCTGCGCTCCGGCCGGGAATTATGTTAAAAATGAAAGTAAACACGCGCTTAAGTTTCACGTTTGTAAACAGAACCAGCTGAGATGATTAACTGGACCGATGCGGTGCTCCGGGAGCTTCTCTCCGTTAGATCTGCAGCTCAGATCATCTGACAGCTCACAGGGATGGTGGCGCACACACCTGTAGCTGGTTGTTAAAATAAAAACTCAAGGAGCACGGCTTCGATCGCAATAAAAAGCAAGTTATGTCCAAAATACACGGAAGTCCGCGACAGTGCAGAGACCGCCCCCATACCTCCTTTTTGCCGCCATCGCGTAATCTTTTATAAAACTGACATGATTGCGCAACATTACCGCCGCGGTCTGAGCTCTTATAAACGACTTTAGGCTCCCTGATGCCGTATCGGCGTTGCGGCAAATTGGCGGCATTGTTTTATAAAAAGGGCTATGTCAAATCATTCCGTACTGGAAGCATCAGCGACGGGGAACAGCAGCGGAATGTCGCTGCTTCAAATAGAATAGTCTGTGGGGGTGATTCAAACCAGCTGCAACGCAGCAATTTTCAGGCGTGTCCCAGAAGCGGGATCGGGTTCTATTTTTGCCGCGAGCTTCTTCTAGGATGCGTCAATTTCCACAGTTAAAATAGGGCTAGACAGGAAATCACACAAGGTTTCAGTGTAAAACGTTTGGAAATTTTCAAAATTGCAGCAATCTGATTTCATATCTATGTAGATTACGTCTATATGTGTGACCTCATGGCTTATTTACTCCCTGCATCGTTCGAGAAGCGCAGCAGTGTGTTTTTCATGGCTTTATTCCTGGCAGTAGAGAGGAACAACATTATATATGACATCAAACAGCGATATCAAACGTGATTTCCTTCTTTTTGGTTTAATGGCTGATGGCATAAACAAGCTGTGACCTTGAAGTCTCGAGGAAATTTGTGATCTCCCGAGTCCAGCGAGAAGCACGGCGGAGAAGCCGCTTCGTGGCTGAGACTCTTCCAGTGTGTACTAGCGCACAGCAAAGCTCGCGAGTAAACCGTTCCGCTGCCATTCTGTGCCGCTGATGCTTCCAGTGTGAAGTAGGAGTCCGTTTTCTGACGGTTATGCTGATACAGACGAGTGTTGGCGAGTGTAGCCGTGTCTGACTGTTAACCACTCTAAGTCTTTTTATTTCTGCAGTGAGCGTTGAAAACTCACGTCACTCCGCCTAGAGTTTGTTCTTTCGAAGTCATATCAAATCTGCTGTGTCGACGCATTTTAACGAACTTCCTCCACGGTTTACATCACTCTCACAGAGTAAAAGTCTGTTTTACACTTTTGCCGCCGCGCGCATGAGGAAAGAGAAAGAGAGAGAGAGAGAGAGAGAGAGAGAGAGAGGTGATGCCGCACACCGGTTCTCTGCTGGCTACAAAGTATGAGCCACAGGTGACAGGCTGGTATGATCGGCTCTGAAGGGCGTAGATCGGAATTTGTCGATTACGTGTTTTTCACGGAAATCGGCCGATTTTGATCGGTGGCCGATCAATCGAAACATCCCTAACAAAGACTGTAAATAATAAGAATTGAATGTAAAGTTTGTATTTTGCTCCTGTAGAGGAAAACAAAGTACCGGTCCAGTTGGGTCCATAAGCTGCGAGGCTTCATCACATACCGTTTCCTGTTCCCTTTCTCTCTCCTCTATATTGATCGTCCTCTTTCTCGCTACATGTGGGACGTCCTCTGTATTGATATTCCTGTTATACTCATGTCATTCTTGGATTTCATAGAACTGCAGAAATATATCACATTTCTGCACGTGGAGTAGAATAGGTTGAAAACCCATCTAACCAGTAACAGAGCTGCATTACAAACTGGTCATTTAAACCTGCTCTGAGAAGACAGAAAGGTCTAAAATACCAAAAAGAACCTAAGATCATATAAAGGTTTTAGCATATATGAGAACTAAAACACAGAGATTTTATTACCTGCATAATGAACAGATTACTACCAGCCAAAGAGAAAAATATACCCATCTATTGGCACCTTTTATTCTGTTTTGCAGACCAAATTAATTCATTATTTCCTTCCTTTGTTGAACAAACCCCATTGAATCTTGATTTTTTTTTCTTCCCTGCAGAGACGAGAAATCATCAGTCCACCAGAGGCCAAGATTCCCACTCACACCCCCCCCCCCAGACCATCTAATAAACCAAACTGTAAAGTCACTGGACTGTGAAGACACAAATCACAACAAATGGAAGGAAGCCCACATTTTCAGAGACGTGCTGCCATCTACTAGCGTGCTGGTCCGGCTGAACAGAACATCCTTCAGACAGCTACGGGGCGACAGGCTGCAGCCTGTCAGTCAGTCACAGGCACTCAGGGCTAGTTCAGAAACACATTAACTAGCTCAGTGTCTGTAGAGAGAAACCTGACAGCATCTGGAGCATCTGGAATAAAATCTGCATCCAAAAAAAAAATGTTTGGACCCAGAACTTCTCTGCCCTGCTGGTAAACAAAGAAAATGAATGGAAAAGTGAGGTTCAGTCCCTTGCTCAAAGACACTATGACACACAGAGAGGCTGGTTCATTAATCCACACTGTTTTTTTTTACATGTTTGATAAATCAACTACTCGAAATAATTTCTTTAGAGAAGCACTTGGAGATTAGTGTTTCTCTTTATTAAATATTTTGTTATTATTAAAAAAATCTGGGTAAATGTTCCACCTGTTTCAGACCTCAGCTGTGCCTCCAGAGACTAAAACAAAAGAGTTAATAAAACAGCATCAGCACCACTAACCCTCTGTAATTGTAGCTCATTCTAATGCTAATTAGACTTTTAGGGGTCTACAATCCACGGCTCCGGGGTCACATGAGGCTCTTTGTAACTTTGACCCAAACGGTCATGTTAAAATTTTAAGTGGAACGTCATAAAAACTTTTAATAGAGTGATATAATAACAGAAGTCCTGTTATTTTAACTCTGATCATTTATTATGCTTTATACAGGGGCAGCAGTAGCTCAGGAGGTAGAGCGGGTTGTCCAGTAATTGGAGGGTTGTAGGTTCAATCCCGGCTCCCGGCAGAGAATGCTGCTGTGTGTCCTTGGGCAAGACACTTAACCCACATTGCCTGCTGGTGGTGGTCGGAGGGACTGGTGGCTCCAGTGCTCAGCAGCCTCGCCTCTGTCAGTGTACCCCAGGGCGGCTGTGGCTACATTGTAGCTCATCATCACCAGCATGTGAATGTGTGTGTGAATGTAAAGAGCCTTAGGGGGTTCTAGGACTCTAGAAGGTGCCATATCAAACATAGGCCATTTACCATTTAAAAAAGTAAATACTTATTATATTTTCCACTAATATAGAGGACTTGCACATACATTACCTGACAATTTATTAGGTACATCTGTTTAATGGCACAAAAAAAGCTCACTGGCCAATCAGAATGCAGAAACTCTAAGCATTTAACCATCCAGACGTGCTGAAGAAAGGAATCAGAAAGGAGAAGAAAGAAGATTTAAGAGACTTTTAACATGGAATGGTTGTTTGTGCCAGGTGTGCTGGTCTGAGTGTTTCAGAGACTGGGGATCTATTGGGATTTTCACCCACAACCATGGATATAAGAAAGAGAAAGTATCCATTAGCATCAGTGGTGTGGAAGAAAATGCTGTACTGATGTCAAGAGGTCAGCGGATACTAGTCAGACTGGTTCTAGATTATAAAAAGGCAACAGGAGCTCAAATAACCACTAGTTCCAACAATGGTCTACAGAAACGCATCTCTGAACCACAACAGCAGCTCCAGATGGACTCCAGCAGCAGAAGACCACACCAGGTGTCACCTAACAACAGGAAACCGAGTCTAAAATTAACACCGGATCATCAGGACTGGACCAGAAGAGACTAGAAACACCTTTCCTGGTCTGATGAGTCTGGATATTTCAGCTGAAATATTGAGAAGACTGGGTCAGAAATTGGTTTCACTAACATGAAAAATGGTAAATGGCCTCATCATCATCATCATCACTTTATTTATATAGCACATTTAAAATACAGCGCTGACCAAAGTGCTGCACAGGCAGGTTCATTAAAAACAAATTAAGACCGAAAAACCAGTAAGAGTAGAACCATCAATGCAAGGCCGTAAAAGCAAATAAAAGCAGTAAAAACAATAAGAACAATAAAAACAATACAAGTCAATAGCTAAAGGCCAAACTGTAAAAGTAGGTTTTTTAACGGGATTTTAAAACGAGGGTGCCTGCCTAACTGTAATGGGAAGTGAATTCCAAAGCATAGACAAACGCTCGTTCACCCCGCGATTTGTATGACATCCGAGGAATGCAGAGTAGCAGGAGATCAGCTGACCTCAACGTGTGCGTTGGTACATAGGGAGTGAGCAGGCCTGCATTTATATAGTGCCTTATAGAGCTCTATAACCCCCCAAGGTGCTTTACAACACCCATCCACACACTGGCAGTGATCGTAGTCGCCCTGAGACACCCCGATAGAAGGGAGGTTGCTGTCTCTCTGACAACCACCAGCAGGCAAGGAGGGTGAGTGTCTTACCCACAACAGACTGCAACAGACTGAGCGGGGCTTGAACCTGCAACCCTCTAGTTACAGGATGGGTACGTAACCCCTCTGCCATCGCTGTGCGATGAAAGCATGGATCCATCCTTGTATGAAGGCTATGATGGCTGCTGCTGCGGGTGTAATGGTGCTGAAGACATTTGGACCCTTTTGTGCCAACTGAGCTCAAATCAAGTTCACTGGACCTCCACAGTCATCAGATCTCAATCCAGCTCAGAACCTCTGGGATGTCATTCACCTCATGGATGAAACTGTATGATGCTGTCAAGTCAAAATGGACCAGAACCTATGAGGGAGGTTTCCAACACATTATAAATGGTTCCTAGGCTGCAGACGCCATGAGTTATGGGTTATAAATATCTAGACAGGATGACCTGCATGTATCCAGCAGCACACCACCACCTACCCTGAGCGATGGCTATGGACTCGAACCTGTGCAGCTCCCTCAGCAGGCAGGTTCGCTCCGACGGATGGAGGCTGTAGATGAACTCCTTGGCTCCCTGGGGCGAGTTGAGAGGCTCCACGGGCTCCTTCAGGGGGTGCGTGCCCAGGTAACACCGCTGCTCCAGAACGGACAGCCCCGAGGAGGAGCCTGTCGCAGCGGGCGTTTGTTGGATTCTGAGTCCGGCTCTGGCCAGCCCTCTCCCGGCTGTCAGGGAGAAGGCAGGCCGCAGGACTCTTCGCAGGCTGGGCAGCATCTCAGTTTGTGAAGGGAGAGAAAAGAGTCCGGAACCTGGAGGAGAAGAGCGGAGGCATCAGATCAGGCTAGCATCACTAAACCACGTGACACTACGGCTACATCTGATTGATGTCGATGGTTGGTGGTGGTATGATGAACACACAGTGTTCCTGTCCGAACGCAAGACCGAGTCTGGACACAAAAGCGGAAGGAAACAATCAAACTGTAACTTGACTCACCTCAGTCGACGCTCCGCTGTCCCGTCCGACAACCTCCACCTGAAGCCTCGAGAACACGGAGCCTCTCCGCGGGCATACACGCTTCCTCACCGGCTCGGAGACCTCACTGACCGCCGCGGGCGACACTCGAGCTCCCAACTGGATGATACATCTGTACCAAGTCACATTTTTGCGAGCATGTTCCCGGGCGGTGTCACCTCTGGGTGCTGAGGGGAGAAGGAGGGCGCTTTAAGCGGACAGTAACCTCGAAAATATTTTCCAATGGGAGCGCTGCCCTCATCCGTGCGTGGCTCTGACGTCACCGTCAGACGCACGCAGAACTAAACGCGTGGACGGTCAGTTTTGTTTACGTTACCACCCACCCCCATCTTCTTATAGTGACTTTTTTGGTAACTCTTATTATTGTGTGTTCTGTTTCCTTATTATCCCAGCAGCGGTGAGGTTTAAATAACAGGATGTCAGGAAACTCCTCACGTTGCCTTTTTACTAGAAAAAAACAAAAAATTCAGTCAGGCTGCAGGAAACGTGTAGAAATTCATGTTTGAGAAAGTTTCTAACTAAAAGTTTCAATAAAGACTCAGATTTCAGGTCTTCAGTTTGACTTTTGATAATTAAGCTTCGCGTAGAGCGCCCCCTTGTGGCCACAATGAGCAACATCATGCATGTGCATGAATGGAGGCTTTTCTGATTCATATGAATTTACTAAATTTTAGCACATCTTAGGAACCAAATGTTGTTTCTCTGTGTGTGTGTTAGCAAAATATATAAGGACCTGTAGATTTTAACCTGAGATTACAAGATTATTTTAGTTATATAACTCTGGTGGGCCATGTGTAATGTAATTTATCATTTCTAAATGGTCAACTGACCCTTCCTGTAACTGGAGAATAATAATTGAAGAAAATGATGTTAGTTAAGGTTGTCTTGTCTGATATCTGATGCTTTAATGGTTATACTGGTTACATTTTTGTTACAAAGGAAAACAAACAGGAAGCCAAACAAAATGAACATTTTTTATTGAATTGCTAAAGTTGTCATCACACAAAAATAACCTTTTATCTTGTGAGACAAGCAGCAACAAAGCCTGAACAACTGAGAGGTCAACTCTCTTCTGTGAGCATTAAAGAGCTATAAAGTGAACTAAAACAGGATTAACTGTCAAACGTCACAAACTATAAACGTCTCATTTACACCATATACTGACATTTGACAATATAATATTTATAGCCTATATATATATATTTGAAGCTAACATTTTAAATATGTGGATTACAAACCGATATTATAATTTAGACAAGTGGATATAACCAAGATTTTAAATGTAATCAGCTTTGGGACAGTTGTCTTGTTCAATCCAAATTTTTAGCACATTTTCTGTCCACTTTCCAAAATAAATGTACAAGCAGAGCATTTTTACTCTCAAAAATACCAAAATCTGTCCCGATATTTACATCAGCATGTGTGTGAAATGAGGAACTTTACTCTTACTGAGCCAAATAAACAACTTTCTTACTTTAATGTATGTTTGATGTAGAAAAATAGAGAAACGTTGAGGAAAAACTACAGAAGTTAAACAATAAAAAAGGAAAATAAATTAAAAACGTGTGAGTTTCTGGAGTAACTTAAATATTTATACTTTTATAACGTGTAGTAGCCACAGTCTCACAGTGTTTGAACTGAAATGCAAATGAAATACAGACTCAGCAACTTACTTTAGCTTATGGTCTAACGCTGCTGCCTCACATTTAACCTCTTATTCCAAAATCTTATCACTGCCCAGATAAAAAAAATGAAATGCAACAAAAGTGATATGAATCCAAACATTCTGGTACAGTTTTACGGGTAACTCTTTCTGTACACGTGGAACCCAACCTCTGATGGTTTTGCTCCAGTTGGAAATGACGCCCTAATAAAAAGCAACAGAAGCTTTTAACAAGTGAAGCAAGGCAGAGCTGCAGCTTTTAGCTTCCACAACATCAAAAACAAGATCTTCTACAAAGTGTTGAATTATATATAAACATAGAAACTTTAATTACGTTGGACACATTTATACTTTTAGCAGTAACAAATAATCGGTCAGTTTACTGTTACAAAACAGGTTTATAGAGAAATAAAGCCAGAATTATCGAGTTTCACTGGGACAAAAAGGCAAACGGGATCATCTCTGTAGCTCGTTAGGAGACGTGGAACTAAATTTGGTTCTCTGAAGGTAGGATTGTGGAACACGGCAAAGAGAAGCATAAAAAATGTGTGCTTCTATAAATGAAATGTGCAAATTATTTACAAATGGTCTAAATACTAAAGCAAGCAAAGCCGCCAGAAAATAACTTTCTAATAATGTTTTTGATGGCCTCCAGTCACCCAGATGTGGGTAAAACCAAGTCGTCTCCTCCACCTGGTGGTGACATCTGGGTTGGTCACTCCGGTCCGTGGGGGGGTCTCTGACCTGCATCTTGTTTCAGCCATGAGTCCACAAGATGCAGTTCATAGTCATTAGTCCCTTTAGTGCCTGAACATCACTCCTTATTGCTGCTCAGGATGGTTACCGTTGGTTACCGATGGTCCCCGAGCACAAGAAGCTCCAAGAACATAATCAGTGTGCACAGTGGTTATTTTACTCTCAGAAGAGTCCAACCTGGTCAAAGAGTGCATTTATTTAGTGTCTCTAGTCCTCGATGCGGCTGTGTAGTTTTATTATTTACATCCTAAAGTTTGAAACTACCACTAGGAGCCGTGGGCTCATGTTTAGTGCTTTGGTTAGTTCTGCTTCAGCCTGAGGGCCTGAAACATGAGTCTCTGCTCTCTTATTGCTCGTATTTCTAAAACCACCACCAGGAGGCCTCCGACCCACGTCTGGTGTTAACCAGAACCACACTCAAGCTGGACTTACATCATATCTCACAGATCATGTCAAATAGGAATATGTACACCTGGATCTCACCCTCCCTGTAGGTTTAGTCTGTTGAATCACAATCATGGTGAGAGCATCCTCCAGCTATGAGCGTCATTGTTTCTAAAGCTTTTCACCAGATTCACACACGCATTTCAGAGGAACTCCTTCCAGAAGGGCCACCAGCTTCTTGTGACCCGTGACTGCCTAGATGATGTCATCATGCGATGCGAGGGGCAGAGCGGTCATTGGTCAGGGTTCTCTTGAGCTTGACCCCTTTGCGGATGGCCACCAGCATGTTTTCTCCCTCTTGATCTGCCATCTCCTCCCTCCCTCCCTGGTTGGACGGCGGTAGGGCCGGTGGGTTGGTGGAGGCCTGACCACTCCAGGACATCACAGGAAGCATGCTGACATTCTCCTGCCCTGCAAACAGAAGCTCTTCCTCCCCTCCTTCCATCTCCTCTGCGCTCCTGCTCCCATTGAGTGCTCCCAACTCATCAGGCACCGTGGGGATTTTTACCGGCACCACGGGAGTACGGATAGGAATGGGTCCTGCACCCACAGAGCCGGAGCGCCGGGCTGAGGGCTTGGAAGAGGGGGTGCGGCGAATTGTAGCAACGCCCGGAGTAATGATAATTGGACCTTGGCCTGTAGAGAAGGGGACAAAGGCATGATGGGGGCTGGATCCGATTACTTAAAAATAATAAACAGACTTTTTCTTTTCTGGCTGATTTTAAATAGAATTAAGTCTATATTCTTTGAATAAATCATCTATATGAAGATCCAACAGTACTACAATACCTGTTCTATGTGTACCTGTAGGAGCAGGAGGATACTGCCCAGCAGGAGCAGAGGAGTAGGCTCCTGTGTGGTTTGGTGTGGGGGGGAAAGGCCCCTGGGTGCTGGGGAGGCCGGCTGTGGAGGCGGGCCGTTTGGTCTGGAACATGCGTCGGTAAGACTGACTGATGTCACTGTTCCGGGGGATGGTGGAGGACTTATCAAAGTCCAGCTGCTGCTGCTGATCAGGTTCTTGGTCTCCAGCCATGGAGAAATAATCATAATCTGACACTAGCAGAGAAAAAAAAAAGGCCAAAATCTGTAAAACAACAGCCTACTTTATACCAAACACACGATGGAGAGGAGTTTCCACTACCTTGTGAGGGTATGGTGTCTTCAGAGCAGCACGGGGTGTTGGTCTGTGTGCTGTAGCCACTGGAGCACTGGATGGAGTCTCTACTGGACCTCTGGGTGTCCAGCTCCAGGCTCCTCGATAAGACCAGAGTCAGCTCCTCATGGGCTTCAATATCATCGGCCTGGACACGATCAGACGTACGATCAGCAAAAGGAAGTCAGTGTTCAGATATTAGACACAAAAGGTCAGACTGGATAGGGCTAAGCAAGTTAATTAAACTCATTAAAGCCATTGAATGGGAACATTAATGGAAGTTATTTATGTTGTGCTGAAACTGAACATCGGCCTTGTTTAACGAGCTTCATCAATAGCATTTAAGTTCATTGGTACAGATAAAACATCTGAGTTACAGAGTAGAAATGAATGATTTAAATAGATATTTAGCATGAATAACTCAAACACAGACTAACCAAACACAGCATGTCTGCGCTTAGGGCTGCAACAACCAATCAATAACATCGATAAAAATCGATTCGTTGTGCAACTTTTTTTCGTGTCGTGAAACCTTTATTTAACAGTCAATGCGCGCAGCTCGACTGTAGGCCGCAGCGGCAGCAGAGCAGACCGACGCAGATCAGAACGAGGGAGAAAGCCGGTGTTTTGATGAGGAACGACCGACACACTTAGAACAGGAACATACATGTCGCACGTGCGATGAAAAAAACTCTGTGCAATAAACGATTTTTAGACGTAGCACTCGTGTGACATCTTTTCAAGTTACTTTTTCCTCGACCCCCCAGAACTTTACTGTAAGTTATTTGTTTTTGTGTAAGGAACATGCTTTTTACTGGCGCACAATGTGGTAATCTAGGTGCTGTGGAGGAAAATAGAGGAACCAGCAGAAACGGTCCAAAGTTTGGGATCCTACGGGCAGATTGGCTAATGCTAACTAAGCTAGCGGATAGCAGACTCACGCCGTGGGTTCCAAAAGAACACGATGGTCGTGAAACTAAAAATGACTAAACTCTACAAGCGGAAGAAAAGTCCCACCATCCTGTTTATTCGTAGCTGTCTGCAGCGCTATGGAGCAGAGCCACAGCAGCTACCGGGACTCACGTTGTTACAAGTCTGCGCAACACTGCTCCAGCGCTATGGCAAGCCGTTGTAGCATGTAATTCACAAATGCTTCTATCTGTGAACGTAATTTAAACTGGATTATTGCCAACCCGTACATTATAGACATGCCACCATTACATTGTTACCAGTAGAAATGAAATGTTATTCAATATCTCAAAAGCTGTAAGACAGTTGAGGTGATAACATGTTGTTTTGCATGTTATTGAACTGTTTTCTAATAATGTTCTGTTGTTAAATAAAGTAAAGGAAGGAGAGAAACAATGTTTCCCTAGCAGGTTTGAAATGTTCCCGTTTAATCCGATTAATCGAGACGAGACCTCATCCGATTCATCGATGATCCAAATAATCGTTTGCTGCAGCCCTATCTGCGCTGTAAACAGATTTAAAAAGTAAAAACCAGAAGAAGATGGAGGCTAAAGCTGACCTTTAAAGGAGCAGACAGGATCCGGTTCCTCTCCTCCACCAAGCTTGATGTTTGTGTCACAGCAGGAGCTGGTGCTGAGCCCGAGGGGGGGCTGCTCCCACTGTTTCTACTAGACTCCACAGCTGGAGCGTTCTTGTCTTTCTTCCTCCTCAGCGTGTTCACCATGGGCTGGTCGTAAGGCCCTGGCTTTGCCCAGTCCTGAAAACAACCGGGTTTGTTAGTGACTCCACAAAAAATATTTCTGTTTTAGCTCTTAGACATTTCACCAAACCAGGTGTGAACAATGACGAAAACAACATGAAGATCATCGAGTCTGATGGCATGAACAGACCTTCCAGCTGGGGACTCGGGATGAAGGCACCATGGGGGAACCCAGAACACAGCAGTTGGGGAAGTCTGGCAGCAAGGCCGAGGCGGGGCGTGACCATGAGCGAGCAGGGCCGGAGGTGGAGGATGTGGGGGAGGATGGAGGGAAGAAGGGGAAGGCGGTTGAGCCCAGACTATGCAGGTAGGGCGAACTGGCTGGGCTGTAGTGGTCGAAACCATTGTACAGCTGGTAGTGAGGGTGGGGGAGGGGTGATGACAGACAAACAACATGAAGAAACAAACAATGAATGAAATAAACAAAACAAAAAACTCAATGAAAAACCAAAACAATTCATATTGATGAGAACATCAACGCAGACGACAGGAGCCGGTCACAAGAGCCGGAATAAAACAAGAGAAGATGGTGCATGCAGGAGGGTTTGGTGGCTGCTCGGGTCCTTTTACCGGCTCTAACACCACCCCGGTGTGTGTCACATGCAGATGGGAGTTTTTCACCTTTTCAGCGGCGTGCTGAAGCGCAGCAGCAGCGAGAGAGGAGGGGGAGCTGCAGTCACTGTGAAGCTGCCCAGTCTCTGACATCTCAGAGGAGCTGGAAGCAGGACAAGGCTGGGACAGAGAGAGGACAGACAGCAGCGGACAGGAAGTGGGAGGACAGAGTGAGCAGGGAGGGAGGGAGGGACAGTGGGACGAGTAGAGAGAAAGTCAGCAGGTAGATGGAGAGAAGCAGTGGGAACCAGTTTGTTAAACAGAAGCAACTTTTCCACAATTATCAGCCGTTAGTAAGAATCTAGAATACATGTTAGTAATAAACACAGCCCGGAAAGGCAACAGGTTACATTTGTTGTTAAAGAGAAGTTCTGGAAATCATGTAGAAGAGGCAGCTAGACGGTTGTGGCTGAAACGTCAGACACCGTTACGACACCCAGAGAGAGGAGAGCAGATTCCCAGGCCCGCGCTGTAAACGGGTCAGGACTCTACGTGCCAAACAACCATCAGTGCATCATAAAAACTTGGAGCCCGACTAAACCAACGCGGTTCGGAGCCAGGGAGCTTTGGTCGCCGGCGTGCAAAAACATCAACCACCGGAGCTGCTCTCACGGCCGACTGCAACCTTCCACCCCCCCACAGACGATCCCCTGGGCTGTTCGGAGATAATTATCTCACCACCTCTGTCAGGCGGCCGAGGGAGAGCGACTGATAGAGACGTACTCTTTAATGCATGGCAAACATCACGCCGCCGCTGCAACGTATAATTTAAATGTGATTCATTTAATACAAATACAGGTTGAGCCAAACCACAGTCTGTCACAGCAGTGGACGGGTCTGACCCGCTCTGCCCCGAG
Organism: Aphyosemion australe; assembly: GCA_006937985.1. Classification (NCBI taxonomy): domain Eukaryota; kingdom Metazoa; phylum Chordata; class Actinopteri; order Cyprinodontiformes; family Nothobranchiidae; genus Aphyosemion; species Aphyosemion australe. The sequence goes on along the minus strand of SSNS01000403.1, from coordinate 393,401 downwards.
CTAGAGCGGAGGCAGACTCATTTCCTGTAGGTTTATGCAACAATAACAGCAAAATGACTTCACCGTGATCACGCTCTCCTTCCTGCCAGATTACCGTCTCCTCGTAGGGAGTTATGAATGAGTGAACTCCTTACCTTTGTTTCAGCCGACATCGGAGACGAGGACTTGGACGATGTGTTTTGGTCCTGCGATGATGAAATGAAGCCAGAGTCATGGGAAGAGATGCTGGAGAGCCGAGCTGGGGCCTGGTGGGACAACGTGGAGCTGCGGTACCGATGGCGGGTGGGGTGAAGGTGAAAGACGTGGTGGGAGGAAGAGGAGGAAGAAGAGGAGGAAGGAGAATGAGAGTGAGAGCCACTGGATCCTCTGGAGTCACTACTGTTAACGCTGTTCAGACTACTGTGGGAGGGGGGGTTGGCAGTGAAAGGAACAGTACAGAGAATCACGTCCACCAGCGGAGTAAAGAGGGGTCAAACAGGGAGGACAGAAAGAGACAGGGTGGGAGACAATTAACACAACACACCAAGATGCAACGAGCAGTGACCAGAGCCAGTCCCGTTAAAACCACACCGACTTCACCAGTTCAGACAAAAATTCATAAAAACAACAAAAGTAGAATAAACACAGGATCTGACAGGTCTTCAAATACGTAAAAGGCATATAAAAGTTAGCACTAGCTTTAAAATAAGCAGCTTAGGACAATTTTACACCAGAAGGCAAATTTCTGCAGGAGAGAAATACTAGACAAAATCCCAACTTTCCCAACATATGCTGCTGGAGTCCAACGTTTTATCTTCTTTTAACAGAACAGATGCAAAGCAAAAAAGAACCCAGATGTTGCATTTGAACCAGCTGATTTAAAACAAAACGGCTCTGAAAATGAAATTACAGAACGACACTTACAGCAGGAAAAAACAGAGTGAACAGCTAAAAACAGAAGGTTTGGTACTATGGCTATAATCCACCACTAGGTGGCAGACTGGGTGTTTTATGGTGCAGAAGGTAAACACATACTTTCAGCACAAGGTTTGTGATCACCGGTACCATCTTACCTGCACATACTAGACTTCCTGGACATGGTGGTGCTCGGGGATGAGGGTGGTGTCTGATATGACCAACCATAGTCCGAGCCCTTCAGGTCCAAGATTACCTGAGAGAAAAGACAATAAATGTGTTTTAGAAGGAGTGGAAAACCTTAAAGAAGCATGAAAATAAAATGTTTCCCTCACTTGTTCACTAGCAGGGGGAAGCTTGTGAGGGTCAGAGGTCAGAGCTTTAAGGTCTTCAGAGATGGTCTGGAGATGGGTAACCTCTGCCAACATGGAAATCTCCTCGTCCTGCAGAAATAAAGAACCACCGATTTAGTTGCAGATAATTACAAGTTTGAGTGATTTTCAGTTTAAAAGTTTGGAAGGAAAAAAAAAACATTAAAAAGAGACAAATGATCAAAATAAGAAGTAATTACCATTGCTTCCCTGTTGTACTCACCACTACAGGTCGCAGCATGGTTACAAAACAGCAAAACCTCTGTCTCTCCTCGATGAGAGCCCTCCTCAGAGCGTGTTTCTCCGTTTCTTCCAGGAGAATGTACTTATCACTGACATCCTGCATGGCACTGTTTAACTGGGGCTGGATATCACCTCGGCCTTTAAAGTACACACAAACACAACACATTCCTTAAAGGAAATTAAAACTAGGGGTGTCAAATTATGAGATTAATCGAGATTAATTAATTACAGCCACATTTAGTGCACTTTTTTTTATCGAGTTAATCTCATTTTTAATCTATAACTTTACTGGGACTTTTCTAGCCTACCTGCTGGGATTTTTTATTTTTATTATTTTTATTTATTTTATGTAATTATATATTTAACTATCATGCCATACCACATGTCAGATTTTGTGAAAAAGATTAATTAGATTAATTAATTACAGGTCATAATTAATTAATGTAAAAACATTTTTAATCTCATGACAGCACAAATTAAAACATTCACCACTTAGAAACAAAACAGGCTGACAATAAACAGAACTATGACCCAATTATCTACAAATATAGAACTAAATACGTATAATCACAAAAGCATGAATGAGATGTCACAAACAATACACAACTATGATGTCACGGTTTTTCCTGCTTGAACAGACTCTGATGTCACAAATGTTAGAATTGAAATGTCTCTTAATTTAGTCACCTCCGCATAAGGAGTCACTCGTCATTTAAGTGTTTCTTGGCTCTTGTTCAAAAGGAGCAGAAAGGTTTTCTACTTCAGACGGATCTGTTATTTGTCAATCTTTCTTTGTCAAACACATTCCTGTGGGTTTCTACACACAACTCTTAAGCACTGTGTGTGTGTGTGTGTGTGTGTGTGTGTGTGTGTGTTGTACACACATAGTTAAGGATCATCTCTAACTCGTACTCTGAGCAACAACTGGATGCCCAAAATCTTTTCTCAAACTTTGTTTCTGGTTCAACATTTTAGGACTTAGAAGAAATGATTTGGTGTTCATTCAAATCTAACCTAGGATGCACAAAAACTCACAACAAGTTCCACTGTCATTATTTTGTTTTAAACTGAAACCAAGCCAACATGTAAAAGTCCTAAAAGCATAATTCATTTGTTTTATTTTAAATTGATTCTGGAGTTTTTCAGCTGGTTTCCATGAAAACAATCCTGCATTTTTTAAACATTTTTGGTTCTGTGACTTATGAGAGGACATTTTCTACCTGCAGAGGATTTCTCAACATCTTCACAGAAACGGTAAGAAAAACAATAATTTATGCATTTTTTAGAAAGGTTTTATACTCCTCTGCTCCTTAGTGGTGTTCTCATCCAAATCTATTAGTGCAGGACATGTTTGCAGCAGTATTAATAATACAGGTGGGTTGGGCTGCCAGTGAGAACTTTAAACATGGATCAGTAGATTTCAACTATTACAAAAGTAATGTGTGCACAGCTACCCATCATATCTTTACCAGAACTAAAGAAAAAAAAGAAAAAGAAAATTTCAATTCAAAACTAGCTGTAGTTATAATTAAAACTTATTTTATTTAGTTTGAGAGTCGAATGAAAATGGCTCTTTCACTCATACGACCCTGGTGGTAATCAAAAACACATCTTTTAATGGGTATTTCTGAAGCACTTGCTTATATGTTGTGTCATTCTGAATATTCCAGAGGTGATTCCTGGATAGCAGAGAGGAGTGAACTGTGACCAACAGCAAAATGACGTCACTGGAAGAGGTTGGTTGATTTAACTCAAAGGTTTTAACACATATGCTGGTAGAAATCATCAGTGAGCTGCTTTGGATAAACACATTTGTCAAATGCATAATCATAAACATTAAATCTGGTTGCTAGGAAACTTCTGTAGCATTTGAAACAATGTTATATTCTGTTATCTAGTTTCTGGTGTCTGTTATGAAACTGTAATGTCAATGTATTACAATAGAACTTAGATAATCTGCTTATACTTTTCCAAATTAAACATGTGTTTATGAAAGAAAATGTCTTAAAGTAGCTGGATTATTAGTTGTTTTTTGTTTTGTTTTACAGCATCAGACCTGCACAGAAGAGGCGACGGTTGAGAAGGAACTGAGCACCAGACCGTTGGATCAACCTACCAAGAAGCTGCACTGCTGTGACCAGTGTGACAAGAGCTTTGCTCGTAGGTCCGATTTGAAACGTCACCAACGTGTCCACACTGGAGAAAAGCCATTTCCATGTGACCAGTGTGGGAGAAGCTTTCCTCACTCATGGAATCTGAAACTGCACCAGCGGATTCATACTGGAGAAAAGCCATTTCCATGTGACCAGTGTGGGAGAAGCTTTTCTCACTCAGGGAATCTGAAACTGCACCAGCGGATTCATACTGGAGAAAAGCCATTTCCATGTGACCAGTGTGGGAGAAGATTTCCTCACTCACGGAATCTGAAACTGCACCAGCGGATTCATACGGGAGAAAAGCCATTTCCATGTGATCAGTGTGGCAAGAGCTTCACTGGTAGGTCCACTCTGAAACGGCACCAGCGGATCCATACTAGAGAAAAGCCATTTCCCTGTGACCAGTAAGGGAGAAGGTTTTCTCATTCAGGGAGTCTGAAACAACACCAGCAGATCCATACTGGAGAGAAGCAGTAACATGCATGTGACCAGTAACCAGGAGAGGTTGCGTGTCATCACCAGCATGTTTGCATTGATGTCACCAGGAGTAAAAATCCATTTTAATGTGTTAAAGTTTCAATAACATTAATCTGCATTCAACTCAATGTGTGAAGTTTTCTTTTAAATGCAGACACACACAAAACTATGGTTATCTTTGAAATTCCAAGCATTCTAAAATCCCTGCCTTTAAAAGGTTTTTGTTTTATTAAATACATTCTGGACCCACTGAGTATGTCTTTAACCCTTAGAGGTCCCTTGTGCATTTTGTTGTGCAGGCAGTGTTTTTTTTAATTTGTTTTACAATGCAGATTTTTTTTTATAAAACCTGACATTAAAGAGGTTAAATCTAGAAAACACACACATATTTTCCAAGGATGGAATTTGTGTTAAAAAAAATCTGACTTAAGAAACATTATATAATTTTAATTACACCTTTTTTTTATCAAGGACATTTTTTTGTGCTAAGGGTCCCCAATGTTGCTTTTTTTAAGGGACCTCCAAGGGTTAAAATAAGACATGGACCACAGTAATGATGCTGCTCTCAGCTGTGTTTGTTCAACACATAGAAAAAATTACATGTTACAGTTGAGAATTTTAGTAAAACTCAGGAATGTTTTTGGTTTGTAAAAAATAAAAAAGCTTCACAGACCAACTTTTAAATGCATTAGTTCATGGTTGTAGTTAGAGATGTTCCAATCTGATCACATGATCAAAGTTGAGCCCGATCACATGATTTTCAAAGGATCGGAATCGGGTAAAAAACGATTGGATTTAACCTTATAAAACAACAAATATGACTTTTTAAATTCATCATGATAGAGGTTTTCAAACGGAACAACAACTTCTTAGTTTTAATCTCAACAAGTTCCTCTACATCAGTATTCTTTGTTTCTTGGACAAAAACAACACCATTGTCACACTATTTACAGCAGGCGGGGATTCAGACACCATAACATGCAGCTGTTAACTAGTAGGCTAACGCAGAGCTAATGTGTCTACACAGGAGAGCTCAAATATATTTTGGTGGTATTTTAAACCGGACAGTGTAACAGCCATTTGTAATGTGTTCATACTGGGCGTTCAACATGCTGGAAAAAACAGAGCTGCATGTAAAGCAGCCTTCAACACAACCTACTCACTCCTTCTGCTTTCTCTCTAGGCGTTGCTTCGCCACAGCGAATCATCTGTCTGCTTTAAGTCCTGGTTCACAGCGGCATCTCTAACAAAAACACGGAGCCAGCCAACAGTGAGATACGTTAATAAACAGAGAAACTGCTGATGGACAGCAAAACGTCAGGGTTTCTCATTCTTCAGCACCTGAGCTGACCGCGCAGGTAGCTACAGGTGTTGTGCAGGGAAAACTTAGCCTGCCAGCCGTGGCGCCACATGCCTGCCCCGTCACGGGAATGCACATCACTCAGTAGAGCCGCATAATTGAGGACGTAAACAATTAGAAATCTGAGCAACTCCGCTACTTTTAAATATATTTATAATATAAACACGTTTTTTTATCAATGCACTTCCTAAACAAGTGGTGGTTGTTTGCAGACAACTTAAATGACTTAAATACACAAAGAAAGAAATACCTAAATAATAATAAAAAAATTAAAGGAAAACTTGGATGTGTTTTTTCCTTTTTCTTCTCATTTTAATGCACAGGACACGGGGGGAAAAAAGTATCGACAGATACTCAAATTCAAATGACTCTGGAAAAAAATGTGATCAGAACATCCCTAGTTGCAGTTGTAGGGATTTGTGTTTCTTCTCTGTGTAAGATGAATGCTTATGTAGACGTACTTGGGTTTGGAATAATCCATTTAATTTTTTACATATTGAAACAACAGTTGGGATGAACTATAGACTCAACTCAATCTGATACACACCTTTAATCTTTGTTTAACCAGGTAACTTCACCACTGACAGGTATTTTTGTGAGCAGCTAAATTTGAAGTATATGAAGTATATCTGTATAAGAAGTTTTTCAGAAACAAAAAAAAAAAACAGCAACACTTGAATACTAGAACAAATCTGTGCCAGAGAAGCTCTGTGCAACAATATTTTCTGTAAAAAATGTTAACAGCATATTCAACATAAAGCGTGTGTGTGTGTCAGCTTTTGAAGGTGTTGAACACTTGTTAAATCAATACATTTGCAGTGAAAATTCACAAATTTTCAGTTGGAATCACGCTGAATTGGTACTTCAAACACTATTGTGACACTTTTTGTTTATGCCAGGGTCACATTGGGAATGTGATGTCATTTCAAACTAATTGAAACAGCCATGTGTCTACCGGGCAGTTTTCCTACACACACTTTAGTCAGAGAGGAATTATGACATAAGTAAATTTAGGAAAAACACAGGGCCACACCTTCCCACCCCCAGTTATACCTCATGCCACACTATAAAAGTACCTCATTCTACAGGTTTGACGTGTCAAACCCTCACAAAGGGGGTGTTGCTTCAAGGATTATCCAGTTTATGCTGAAAGCTGCCTTGAACTCCAGCCAAAGCGTTGGAAATAATTCCATAATCACTCGTTAAGAACTGCTCTTCTATCAACTGAAGTCAAATGTGACTCAAAGACAAATTACTAACAGGTTAAATTAAAGACAACACAAACGCCCTGAGCTGTAAAAGTCAGGCAAATTCAACAAAATACACACAGTGTGTTTTAAACTTCAAGCCTAAGTTGGCCTCAACATAGAGAAAAAAACATCCTTATCCTCAAATCCAAAGATGCTGTGGTGGAAACTGTTTTCCCAACAAACCCAGAGTGGTTTGGAAAGGCACGGCTGTAAGCTGAGGTGCTTCGTCTGATAAACAGAAAGGAAAACATTTTTGTTGCTCAAGCAGTTTGAGTCTTTATGTGTTTAAATTAGGCACAAAAGTTTAAATCTGGTATAAAGAAACGCAGAGACAACGTACCGTAGGTAGACTCTGGTATGAAGTTTCTACAGTTGTTAGTGTTGAGCTGAAGGTCCAGCTTTCTCCCTGCCAACAACTCCTTCACGCTTTAACCACATTTCTGGTTTTTGTGCAATAAACTTGTGCATCCGTGCAACTATGTGAAAGCCAAATATATAACGTCTACTTTTGCTGCTTTCAAACGCAGACAAACACTGTGTCCACTGACCGCACTATTAGCATTACTGCTCCGCACATGTTATACAGAGAAAAGCCTAAAAACAACCAAAATCTATAGAAGATTTTCATGTTTTCTTCTAGTTCATAGATCTTTGACTGAATGGGTTGAACTGAATCCTTCACACGTGTATGTACATGTGTGCTGCTTTCACATGGCTGCTGATTAAATTAGGTTTGAATTTTAGACGTTTGTAATTCCTGCTGGTGTTTCAGGTCAGATAAACACCCAGATGAGACGGATAAGCATCAGACCTCCAGTAAGCAGCAGGAGCAGACAGAGGATAGACTAGTTTTGTGTGAAAACAAAACACTCCTCATTTCAATGTCTGAATCCACAGTAGTTTGTGGTTGAGTCTAGCTTTTGTGTGACGTTAGGTGAAAGTCATTTTTACCTTAATCTCCGAGGGAGTAGCTGGTCAAACCGCATTAGAAGGAAATTCTGACATATGACAGCTGGGTCATTTTCCGTTTAAAACCAAAGTTAATTCTGTTTTTGCTTTTCTGATGTTCTCCCAGGATCGTTTGGGTTTTCTTGAACAGGATGGAGCAGAACGTGACATCAGACGAATGAACTTGTCTCTAGCCGTAGTGTAAAGTCCTGGGATGTGTAACTCTGTGGTAAAACAACAACTTAAAACATATCCATGGATCTGAAACAGCTGATACGGAGGCTTAAAGGTGGGGGACCTGAAGTGGTCAGTGACCAGAATACTCCTGGAGCTGTTGGCTCCAGCTCCAGTAACATAATTCCAGTGAGAAGAGAAAGAATGTGGTCTGATAACTTCACCCAAAAGCTCCAGTCTCTTGACAGCTTGTTAAAAGTCACTTTTAGAGGACTTTGTTCCTAGCTCAAAAACACAAACAAGTAATGGATGACAAAGCAAAGAGGGCAAAGTAAAAGAATATGAAGCACTTGTAGATGCTCAGGACCGGGATTCACACACAGCAAAGACTGACTGTAGACAGAAAACCGAGCGTGCATTACAGCATGACTCCTAAATAATAACAACACATTTATCCTGCATGGTGTCTCTCACAATGCAACCAAGGAGCTTGGTTAGGCATTAAAAGCAGCAACATGGAGAGTGTCCACTCAGCAAACGGACTTACCCAGATTATCAGCTGCAGAGCAGCATTAAGGGAAAGATGGAAAACATCCACATCAACTTAAGAACAGCCAGCACTAAACACTAATCTGTCACAGAAATACGCAGCTTTCTAGGTTTCATAATAAACATCCAGATGAACAAAAGAATTAATGTTCCTTTACCCTTTAATTAAAGCTACCATGGGATGTTCTGTATTGATTATTAAATATAGTGAAACAAATATTGGACCATTTTATTTACTTCCTTGCTGAATCTCAGCAGGAAAAGGGTTATAGAAAACCATCTTCTGCTGCGTATTTCTAATATCAACCCTAATTATGTCTGTTTAATCCAGTTTGCAGAAATATTATTTTTAAATCAAGATCCTCCACTGATTTAAAATCAGCAACATCCTACAATATGCTACGTGTGTGTGTGTGTGTGTGTGTGTGTGTGTGGTGTTATTACCTAGTTAGGTGAATGTGTATGCAAAACCCAAGCCAAGAGAACAGCAGAGGGACTAAGCTCCTGTCCACTCAGAGTGTTTACCAAGTAAGGTAATGTTTAGCTTTGAAAGATCTGCACAACTAAATCAGTAAGAAGAAACTTGTTCTGGACTCACGGCCAAAAAAAGCACGGTTGAGACGTTTTATTGATTGAAACTAAACACAAACACTTTCCCTAGCAGGATGTACTCGTCTAGATGTCTATCATCATCATTTTAAAATTTAATTCTGTTGATAAATAATAAAAAAAGAACTCCAACAGGAGTGGACTGAAACCAGCAGATGAGCCGCTGGTTTTCTCTCCTAACCTCACAACAGCCACCAGACAAAATATTTAAAATTCACTAAGAGCCAAACGGAAAAACACGTGTCTTCGGTCTGGCTAAGGGTAAGAATAACGCCTACGACTCAGTTTCAACAACTATCTTTCAGTCTGAGCTGAATGGAAGCTGGTGGATTTTCATAGGTAGCTGTTTTTATGCCTGTGTAATAAAGATAAGCAGCAGCGTAACGCTCATACACACTAGCTGAACGTTCACTCATTGACCGATGGGATTGTTTTGTTTACAGCAACAGATTAAATAAATTAAACCTAAGAATTTTTTTTTTCTACCTTTCTTTGCTTTTTTCTGAAGTTTCAACGTGTCTGAGGATTTCTTCTTGATTTCCTGCCGCGCTCGTTTGTACTCTGTTTCAACCAGACAAAAACAAGGAATAAATAAATTATGGTGTTGTAGTCACAATTGGTATTTTAAAGCAATGAGCTGATGAATAAAGTCCTTGATTTACATTATTTGACAGTTTTTCTGTGTGGTTGCTCTTGTTTACTTCACCTTTTGCGTGGTCCTTGTCTAAAGTGTTGACGCCCCTTTTCCAGTCCTCCATCTGTTCCTGCAGAGGGTTGATCAGACCCTCCAGGAAGCACCTGCACAAACAGCGGGCTAGTCACCTCTGATCTCAGGTCAGTCCACAATTCAAACACTCGCATTCCTTGAACAATTAAAACATTTTTCTTCTTTACATAACGAGTTGATGCTTATAAAACATGAAATGAAAGATAGATGGACTGTTTTCACACACAGCACAGAGGTTTGTCTGCGTGTGATATTAACTGTGCGTCAATCATTAATAGACAGACAGAGGCAGAAAAACACAGACAGTGAGAAAAGGGTCTGCGAGAGTCTGATTGTGTGTCACAGGAGGAGGAAGTACGAAGCCAGAGCAGCTCTGTCTGTCAATCATTACACAAGCATGCAGCGTCTTCCCAGACACATTTGTAAATGAGTTTCAGAGTGTGAGAGGTGGACAGCTGCAGCCGTAGTGTGTGAAACTAAAATTAGCCTTCTCCACTGTGTGTGTGTGTGTGTGTGTGTGTGTGTGTGTGTGTTCGTGGGTGGTTGTTGATCGCAGCCCCCCCAAGTGTACAGCCACTGCTATGGAGATCCAAAAGGAATCTCAACTGAAATGCCAACTAAAATTAAAGAGCCTCTTGTCTACAATGTGTGTGTGTGTGTGTGTGTTGCTCTTCACAGAGACATTATAGATGCATTTGCTGCCAGCCAAATCGTCTCTGTCGCTGCATTCCACAACAAGGCTCAGAGTCGCCCACAACCCCCAAAATGTCAAAACGTAGAGGGCCAGATGTGGGAAATCAAACAGAAATCCCTATATATAAAAAAGATCAATATAGGCTTTTTTACCGACATCCGTTTTTGTCTAACTCTTAATTTCCAATACCAATATATGCCAGGTGCCCCCTTGTAAAGAAAAGAAAAACTAAATAATTTTAGGTTGCTAACATCACATTTCTCCTATCATGCATACTTGAGCTTTAAACATTATCAGTGCAAAATGACAACTACTTAATGTAGGGTAGTAATAGGAAAACGTGTCATGTTTAATTTGCCTCCAACAGCAGCTGAATCACATTCTCTCTGAGATAATCCTGACAAACGCTTTTTGATGCCTTTAGGCCAAAGATAATTATTAAACTCATGATGGGAAAAAGTTTAATGAATAAGTTAATAAATAGTACAAATAAGTTAGCATTAAAATGGTTCAAATGTTTTGGGTTTTAAAGAAAGTGAGACCTCTCTGGTACAAACCATTGTTGTTAAATCATCTGTGCCGAAATGCGACAGAGTGAGCACTCTCACCTCAGACCCATCTTTGGCGTGCTTTTTCCATTCCGTGGTTTACATTTAGGCAGAAACGAGACAATACACAGATCACGAACTCGCTAAATGTGCTTTAAACGTTTGTGCCTTGGAGAACATTCGTTTCTGTAACTATCGATGTGTTTAGGAAATGTTTGGACATATGTTAAAGTTACTTAGTTGATCAAATGTAAGCAGTGTACACATGCTAAGCTAGGCTAATTGCTAAGTGTGATGGTAAGATGTGTGTATTAGTCATTAATTTTTTTTTTCTTTTCCAGTATAAAATATTTATAAAGATCTTCAGTTAAGAAAAGAAAGTCTTGGGTGAAGATTCCTGTTTTGTTTTAGTTGTTTGCTAGCTGGCTAGCTACACATAGCTACGTGCTGTTAGGATACCAGCTCCTCACTACACAGGGCAAATTCCTTCTTATTCACCAGTTGTTCCAAATAAAACTAAAATATCTCAAAAACTAAACCTGTCATATTATCATTTTATATATTATCATATACTTTGAGAGAGAGAGGAGATGAAGCTGAAGAGTTTGATGTATAATATGCGCATGATATGTAAACGTTGGGTCATGAAAGGAGTAAAAAACGATACCGATATTTTCCGATATTACATTTTAATGCCAATATCGGCCGATATTAATGTTAGCCCAATAATATCGGACATTCCTAAAAAAAAACCTTCTTCCTTCTTCTTCTTTAAAAAGACTGAACTACAAGAACCACTCAGGTGTAAGAGAATTAAGCGTGTGACGTGGTATGAGGATGCTGAACACGCCTTACATGGAGAACTGTTTGAGTTTAGCCTCTATGCTGCGATGTCTCATACACATCCGGGTCAGCGCTGATCCGATGTCTCTAGTACCACCTGAAACAGAAACACACACAAGAAAAACATAAACATCAATAGAACAGCTGTTATAATGATCCACATTCTCTTTTATAGACAAATCATTAAAAGGAAAATCATGAAGAATTGACTATTTTAGCAAGTCCATAAAAATGTTTCATGAAGGGCGTGGAAATGTTCCCAATTATATAAAAACACCATAAAAGTAGATAAATAAATCCTAAAGTTACATCTTCTGACTCACCACCAAGTCTGATTTTAGATCAATTCTTTCTAATTACCAGACATCAAAACAGTTAGTGGAAACTGACGCAGCTGCATTAGTTTCTACTATCTGTAATTATAGTTCTAAAGAAACACACACACACACACACAGAGCTTGTAAAGGGTTAAAAATAAACAAACTTGACCAACTTTCAGCTGTGTCAAAGCCATCAGAAACACTTCTGATAGCAGAACACCACATGTGGCTGGAGCAGGAGCTGAGTGCAAATAATAGGAGTGGGGTCAAGTTTCTTAAACAAAAAATAACCAGTTATCCAGTGGCAGTGACCTGAAACTGACACAACTATTGTCGCTCGTTTCCCTGAGTGTGTGTTTCATTTTCCAGCACGTCAGAGGCCAAACAGAAGGAACCTCGAGTTCGAACCGCTACGGCGTTATTCTGCCCGTGCATCAGAGACACAGAGATGCTCTGTGATGATCTAATGAAGTGTAAAATCTCCCCCAACAGAGCAAACCATTCTGCTGTCAGGAAAGTCCTCACCACATGCAGAGATACACACAGAGCTGTCACTCACTCACAGCCACGCCCACATGGGGGCTGTCACTCATTCACAGCCACGCCCACCCACAACACACACACGGACGAGTCAAAACAGGCAGAGGCACACAACAGAGGCTATGACCCCTTCTGAAGGAGCTGTGAACTTGTAAACTCTATATTTTATGGATTATTGTAGAATTGCAGTACAAACTTTATCTTTTCCTTTTCATTAATTATTCCTTTTCCTGTTTTCACAGAGGACTCAGCTCTATCACAGCAACCCTGCTGTTACATAACACCACCATGCTGATTCACTCCTGCCGTCCCGTTTAGTCATCACATCCGTCCATCTGGCTACGCCTCCATTACTTGTTACTCTAGTCTAAAGGGCGTGGACGATCCACGTCAAACTCCTGAAGGGATGAAACTCACCTGGAGCCCTGAATCAAAACGTTACTCAAAACTTTTGACTCACCTGTGAAAGTTTCCCTTCACAACTCACCACACCTGTAATCACGATTCTAGAACTACTCAGTTAGTATTAATCAAAACAAAGAATGCTTCACCATGGTCATAAACGGGAAGAGTTCTCATCGTTAGGTCTCGGATGTAAAACTCATCAAACTGGAACATGAATCGTAAAAAATACTTTGTTAAATTAAAAATAATTCATCTGCGCCATGAAAGAAACCACTCATCTCCTCTTTTCACCAATGTTTCTCACTCGCAGCAGGTGTGGCCTCGGCTTTGTCTGCTGGTTACCGTGGAAACCGCATACAACATCTTTGTGTTTTGTCGTTACCTGCAACAATCTGACAGACTCAAGCCGCTAACCTGAACTGAAGCCGTATTTGTGATGAGCTGAGAAATAAGCCACAGGGTAACAAATACAGAGATAAATACGTAATTTCATATTCTGGTGTAATAGTCAGCAAATATTTGATTTAGACTAATCAGATTTAAAGTACGTTGCTTATTATGAACTAAATAACTCGCGGCTGAGAGCTATCAGGAGTTATTAACCACTTTTCCACAACCAGGAAACAACTTCTGGTTTATTTTGTCTAGAGACGAGTGACCTCCAGATAAAAAGAGCTGCAGCTGTCTGTGGCTAAAGACACAAATCCACACAAAAAGCCAGCCAGGTGAACAGGACAGACCACTTGAGTGTGTTTGTGTGAGCAGAGGCATAGCTGTCCGTCAGCAGAAAAGGCTTAAATGAACTCAAGCACCTACAAAAAACGGTTTGAATGACACCAAAACTTCTTCTTTTATGAAGCTTGAGCAACTCGTCAGCTCCAGTTATTAAAAATCATTTTCCACAAACCTGTTAGTGACTCAGTAATTTGGCTGATGTGACTGACTTGTTTCCAGACAGGAAACAGAATAAAACAATGAATATTACACGTACCCAGTGTTCACTGTCTTAACTATTGATGGGAAGTATTTGCATCATCGATTGCGATGTTTACACCTCGTGTTTGAGCCATTTTCTAGAGAGCAGAAGGGCCATTGGTGATGGAAGTGACAGCTTCCTCTCAGTGTGAGTTAGAAAGAGAAAGAAAGATGACAATCTGACGTCAAGTTGCTGAGTTTATCTCTGTCTCCAACCCCCATCCAGACTGTTCACAGGAATGTCACACTGTTCTGCTGACGCAGGGAGTGTTTCTGCACCTCGGTTTGGTTGTTTTTTCTTCCATGCTATCTTATTCCTCTCAAGCCTTCATGACTCCTCATCATCCTTCAACCTTCTTTATATCATAGAACAGGTTTCTTCATCCAGCAGTATTAAAAGATAAAGCTCAAACTTCCTTTCTTTGAAAACAACTCTCAGTTTCAGGTGGTTTGTAAACAGATAAACAATCTGATGCTATTTGAAACCATTAATAATAAAGACATTAATGCATCAGGAAGCAATAGAATACAGACAAAGCCTCTGTTATAAGGGAGCAGGGTAGTCTTACAGGAAAACTAAAACAGAATACCACGGGTCTATTGACACAGCAACGGGTAGGACAACAACAAAACAAAAACAGTACACTATTCATTACAACGATTTCATTTACTTAAATAAAAACGACAAGAGAATTGGTCTCTTCTATAAGATTGTGTGTAAACACAAAAAAAGTGGAGGGAAATCTGATGTAATGAGAGACAGAGAGAAAAGGCAGAGGAAAGAAGCACTTTATAAAAACAGATTTAGGTCAAAATGAGAAGCAAAGAGGAATGGAGATGAAAAAGTTCAGAAAGAGAAAGTGTGGCTGGGAGACTTTTTAAAACTATACGTGTAGATCAGAGGACCAACTCTGTGCATGGGCAACAGATGGCCGCTGTTAACCACGGGCCAGTGGTTACACAGAGGAGAGACTGAGGTCTACGCACACACACACACACACACACACACAGCTGGACAGAGGTAAGACGGTCCCTTTACCAGTTAATTATAGAGCTGTAAGAAAAAAAAACCTCTCTTCAATAAACCACCTTGGTTTATTTTTTCTTCTCATACCGGGTCTAACGCTACATAAGGTCGTGTTCATCACAAATACCTGAAAATGACTCTGACCGTCTAAACACCTTCATACTTAGAGGAACGATATCAAAAATGTTTCGCTTTCACTTTACAAACAGACTTTATTGCTGTGAGTAAAATGTGTGTTATCTACTCTTTCAAACACGTTTATCACCTATATGAACACACCTAACTGGATGAGCTCACACGAGACAGACACTTTATTGATCTCAGAGGGATATTCACACATCCAAAAGCAGCATAAAGACACCATTTTTATTTCTGTGACAGAAATAAAAACAAAGTTAATAAAGAAATAAGACAGCAGGCAGGATAGTGAGCTGGATAATTATAGGACCCAGGTCTTTTAGATTTTTGCAAATGTACATTTGTTCTTGGGATGCACCAATACAGATACCAGCATCCATATCGGCCTGATTCCATGCGTTTCTTTGTACTATAAAAACTGCCCCGATACTACACAACCAGATAATGATCACGTGGGTCCACCATGGTGAACGTTGTGTTGAATGGATGGAAAAAGTGGCGACTGATATGTTGTTTTGCCAGTTTAGCCTGGCTTCTACTAGTTCAAGCCCAGCTCACTTGTCAGAAGATTTATCAGACCTCAGTGAGGCTCATAGAGAGAGGTATTTACAAAAGTTTAGTGTTAGCTTATAGTCTCCCTGCTGCTGTGTTGATTGATTTGATCAAGTTACCAGCTTTGCCAGAATTCACCCATTGAATTTATAACATTATGTAATAAACTGCAATCACTTTACACTGGAGCCTAAAAAGTCTGGGTCCTCACCAGCGTCTGGTCACTGGCTGGGCCTCTGGGTTCATCTGCTACTCTCACACCGGGGAGATGGAGATCTCGTAACGGCGAAGCTCATCGTGCTGAATAAGTCACATCATTTTCACACACTAAACTTACCCGGTAAAAAGTGTTGGCTGCAAATACTTAGAGGGCTGCTAGTCCGTTTGACTGACCGCTGCTGTCCATCCTTGTCTTCTGTCTTCATCACAGTTAATCAGTATAAAGACACGTTGGGTTTACACCCTTGTCTGTTAGTGCAGCCAACAGCAAAACAAGCCGTTACCATTTTACAGTAAAACCAATCAAATAAAAGTGATATAAGGTGAAAAACTAGCTTGCTTTGGACTAGCTTATCAGAGTTTTAAACAGTTCCTTGCACGTCCATCATGATGAAAGAGGCGATCCCATGCGTAGCGTGACGTCACGTGTAAAGGGTCAAAGAGCAAATATACCAGCTGAGTAAACTGCATAAATCAAAGCCACGTAAAATAGAAGAACAAGAGCAAAATAACCAGATTAAGGCTGGGGTATTATGGGCTTGAGCCCAATTTAAAATTAATGGTAAACACCCAGATGGACTTTGTTTACGTGGGTGTCCTGAAACTGATGAATGTGCTGCTGTCTTGTGTAAGATATCCTTCTGAGAACGATTCTGTTAGCTCTATAAAAGGTTAGTTCTATAAAAGCATAATATACTAAATAAGTGAGCATTTTTCCCCAAAAATTCTAATTATTTGCAAGAAGTGTAATAGCATTTATTAGTACTCATATTGTACTCTGTATTGGCAACTACTTAAAAGTAAGTACTTGTACTTCTATGAAAATATATGGTATCGGTGCATCAGTAATTTGTTCTCATTCATGCCAAGCAAATGCATCTTTCTTCTTACAAAGTCACTTTCAAGAATGCAAATTTAATCTAATGGATCAAATATAATAAAAAAAAGAAATAATTAATTTGAAGTCAACATGCAAGCCGTCTTATTGCTGAGTTGGGGAAATCTGTCCAAACTCTCAGTGAGTGCATCACCATTTACACTAGCCTAGAGATCTAGACAGACTAGGGCTGGGCAATATGGCCTAAAATCAATATCACGGTATATTGAGGAGTTCACCTCGATAACGATAAATGGACGATAACTACGTGTATGCGCAAAAACAAAAGTTGTCCACTAGATGGGGCTGTCACGGGTATTACGTTGAGTCACGTTGTCATGTGACTCCAGGTGGTACAGCTTCTTAAAGGGACATGAACGTCGCCAACCTACACACATCTTTTCATTACTAAATTTATTGACATGGGAAAATTGATGAGTTTGAGACAAAAATTTCGATAACAATAAAGTTTTGATTTATCGCCCAGCCCTAAGATAGACTGTGGCAGTAGCAAAAGGACTTTGCTCTGAGGGTGGGTCTAGCCATGCTGCATTATGACCTCAGCAGGTCTGCCATTGGCCTGAGCAGTTTTGTGTCTTGCCAATAACAGCGATCTATCGGTTTGGATAAACGGGTTGTAGCTGCGACGGGGTGAAACAACAAAGATGACGGCACGTTTGAAACGGCTTTGGGATCAACTTTTCAATTTAGACTTGGGCTTTTCTTTGAGTCAAGAGCAGATTGAGGTACTTAGGTTTTTTATTTAGAAAAATGATGTATTTGCATCTTATTCAACAGTACATGGTGTTGGACTGCCCCATTGACATCCATAGCAGTGAGTACATCACGTCGTTCGTTGTCCAATAATACGTGGAGACATTTGGAAAGACAACCATAGATTCCGCCCCATGACTGAGCTACGTCTATGGGTCGTGGCAAGGGCTATATATTCACATGTATAGGACAGGTTGCCAGGCTACTTTATATACAGCTTTTATAGTTTAGTTTTAAGCAGAAAAGGAAATGTATATGACACACACACACACACACACACACACACAGCGTTCTAGCTGAGCAGTTGGCATGTCCAGATTGGTCCACCCACACAGCACAGATCCAGGCTGGCTTTTCATTCACTTCATTAGTCTTTTCTGTCAGCCTGACAGGTTGTTTCTGTATCAAATGACATTTATTTTTAAATTAACAACAAATTAAGTGGCAAGTTGAGAGGGCTTTAAAGAGTCTGTGATTTGATGGATTTATCAACTACTGAAAAACTCAGAAAACTGAACATTGGTACTATTCCTACTATGAAGGAGTTTGTTCAGGTTGTGTATCAGATGGTAATCTGTTCAGTTGGGTGGCCCAGCCTCCTTAAAAACCAACCTTATCCCGTCATTCATCAGTAGCTGATGACAGAAAGTCAGCTCTTCTCCCTGCACACACACACGCACGCACACACACACCTGCTGTAGTGTGACGAGCGCTGGCGCACAAACACTCCAGACTACAGTTACACCCAGCTGTCACGCAAAGACGAGAAGGAAGAGAGAAGCAGGCGATGAGGTGGAATGATGACTGTTTTATGATCCTGTGTTGTAAAATCGGTGACTAAACTACCTCAGGAGGGTTTTGTTTAACAGATACTAGAGCTTAATACAAAACATTCTGGATAGAACCGATTTTAAAGTGATGGAGGCAATCGTATTAATTATGACACAAACAGCTCTACACGCCTACAGTTCTTAAAGGGCAGCAGAGGAACATCTTTACCCGTTTTGTATCATAAAATCTGCGCAGGACCAATCATTTGCACCAACTACTTGGCCCTGCTCCATTGCACACACAGCAACTCTTTTTTGTGAAGAATTCCACAGTTAATGTAAACTTTAAAGCTATGTTGCTGTTTCTAATCCTGTGTGAAATCCTTTTTATCGATTTAAAATAAAGCTTCTAATCCTTCTCACTTATGTGTGAAAGTAGCTCCATAATGTTTTCATAGAGCCCGAGATAATCCAGTCAATAAGCAGTTGGCTAGTTCAATGAGCGGTCAGTCAAAACCCAAATAAACCCCAGAGTAAATGTCATAGGAAAGTTCATAATGATAACAGGGCCTGTATCTTTGTCCTTTTCAGTCACATGACAGTGAAACATATCGCTACGCATATGCAAACTTTACTCATCATGGCAAAAACCCTCCTACTGATCTGTAAATGTAAATGCTTCCCATTATGAAACCGAACAGATCATGTTAAGCACCGTTTGTTCTTGACACCAAATCTCAGATTCAAATGTAAATTTTACCAAAAACCAAATCAACACATACGAAGCCTAACTGTACTAACTGAGAATGGTCGGCTACATTTCTGCTCGAGTCAAATAAACGATGACATATTTAAAAATGAAATAGGAAAAAACACAACATTTTGAAATAAAACAGATAAAATGAGATTTTTCTGATGTTAGGTTGTGTGAGCTCGATGATGTGCAGCGAATGAGACCAATTAAAGACACCAGTGAGGGGATTTAAGCGTGTCATGAGATGACCAGAGAGACGGGAGGAGAGGCGAGAGAATAAAAGAATAGATTACCCCTGAGACCTCTCTTTGCTCTTTTCTAGGCTGTGGTGCCCCACTTTCTATCTAATCTTCCTTTTCTGGTCTGACACACATACTGCTCACGGAGAGGCAGGATGGACTAAATCGGTTGCTTATTCTGGTGCTGACATGGTTATTTATGGCACGCAGACCTGAGAACACTCACTGACGTGAGCATGTGGGTAAGACGTGCTAAAAGTCCAGAACCGCCGTTAATCATTTACAGAGAGGACAGAAGTTTCCAAACCCACCACCACCTCTGGATAAAGTGCTGGTCTTGTTTGTGTCGTACATGAGGCAGTAAGTCAAGTTTAGAGTGGAAATCAGCAAAAACTGTATGTAAACAAGATTTTTGACTCAAGTTACCTTAGACTGAATATCCACTAACAATGAAATTCAATTCAAACGAAAATAAAAACTTTTTTTCAACATGAGTTAATCCTGCTGATGCAAAACAAAGACAGATGATTCAAGTTAAGAGGGTGACGTTAAACTCATCGTTATTTACAATGTTGTAAACACAAGCTGTTAAAAAGGATCAGGCTGAAACACTTAGGGACCAGTGCAAATTTAAATGAGCAAAAAAGCTGTTTATTTGGTGTTCACAGAGAACAGCTTCTTCTTCTTCTTCTTCTCCTCCAGTTCGTTGGGTAATGATGAGAGTGTAAAATATGGTTTCATAAAAAAGTACATTTAACATATATGTATACTCCTAACTAGCCTTTCACCAGTAGAATACAGAACTGACAACAGTGACTTATTAGAAGTAGAATCTGGTCTGACCAGACAAAAGTCAAACAACAATCTGTTGCTGAACCATAAAAACATGTTTCACAATGTGGCCATGAAGACACTCCTCCTAATGATGTCCTGATGACAGGAGGTAAGACACCAAGAGAAAAAACAACTGCAGCTTGGACTCTCTATCAAATATACTCTCATAAAGTGTCAGACGATTAAAGAATAGAGTAGAGCAGCAAGACTGTTAATACTCTACAACAGAGGCATTCGACCCTGATCCTTGAGGGTGCCGATCCAGCACATTACAGGTTTCTCTGCTTCAACACACCTGACTTTAATCATCCATCCATCCATCCATCCATCCATCCATTTTCTTCCGCTTATCCGGAGTCGGGTCGCAGGGGCAGCAGCCCAAGGAGGGAGGCCCAGACCTCCCTCTCCCCAGCCACTTGGGCCAGCTCCTCCAGGGGAATCCCAAGGCGTTCCCTGGCCAACCGAGAGACATAGTCCCTCCAGCGTGTCCTGGGTCTTCCTTTGGGTCTCCTCCCGGTTGCACGTGCCCGGAAAACCTCACCAGGGAGGCGTCCAGGAGGCATCCTAACCAGATGCCCGAGCCACCTCAACTGGCTCCTCTTGATGTGGAGGAGCAGCGGGTCTACTCTGAGCCCCTCCCGGATGACCGAGCTTCTCACCCTATCTCTAAGGGAGAGCCCAGACACCCTGCGAAGAACTTTAATCAGTGTTTGATTTTCCCAGGCTTTCCACCAGATGCGTAAGCAGCGCGTGAGGTAATAGACGTATTTTCCCTGTGAGCTCGGCGGAATGTCCCTTCCCAACGGGAGCATTTCTGACCGGATTTGGCAGCAAATGCGCAGCACAAAGCTGCTCCCGCGAGGTCAAAATATCACTGGTGGAAAGTCAGGGGGTAGAGATTTCTGTAGAGCTTGATGACCTGCTGAAGAGGCAATTCAGCCATTGAATCAGGTTTGTTTGAGCAGGGAAACCACTAGAACATCTCTCAGTGAGACAGTAGGAAGCAGTGTACTTCATATCCGAGTCTCCAAAAGCAACACTCAACATCTAAGTCGATCCAGGTCGATCTTATGGTAATAAGCTGGGAGTCTTTATCCTAGTTTACATGCACCTCTCAAATTAGAAATCCAACCTCTCAAATTAAGCTTGTTCCACACTGGTACATGCACCCTTTCATGTCTGCATTCTTTCGGTTAGCTTATAGCAACACAAAAATTAAACAAACGCCGGAGGGAGCGAAGCAGACGAAGTAAAAAAGGATATGCACAATGGCTGAAGGAATGGACAACAGCAACGCTGCAGCACAGCTTATTTGGTACTTACTGTACTGTTTGATGGTGTTACGCATGTTCATTTGGGGCGATGATATTATCAGATGACCGCTTTCGCTGTCTCGTTACTTTTGGAACGCGAGCATCCAACTGGTTCAGTTCGGCTAACCAGTTTACTCACAAGATAAAGTCGGGTTCCTACTGCATTATCTGGGTGCTTCAGCATGATTAGAACTAGTTCACCTTCAATAGTTCGCCAGAATAACGCGTTTACATGCAGTTAAAAAAACACAAAGTAAGTCTTTTTAGGGCAATACTTTGGTTTTCTGATGCGTATGTAAACGCACTGACTGCCTACGGCCGCTTTTGTTTACTAACTTTAGGAGAACAATACGTCTTTTGCCCCGCCCACGTGCTTGGAGACATCCTGAGAAGGCTACAGTATATGTGAACCAGACATCATGATGTGAACAAAACCCGGCCGACGCCACCAAAACCGTACCGGGCCATGCCAGATGCGAAAGCCTAATTTTTGCCAAAATAATTAAACTTTGGTTATCGCTTTATCCCCCTGATTAAAGAGGCAAAAACAGAGCAATTATATTAAACACATAAAAAAGTATCAACGGCTAGTAGTAAAGCAAAAAAGGGCATAAAAATGTCTACAAGCTCTGTTTTTTAACCTTTTGAGCTCACAACGTGAACATTCCTGTGACCTTTCCTTTCCCCGCAGAGACTGAGGTCTATGGATCTGTTGAACAGTGGTGATAATTTAAACCAGAGGCACTCCAGAGAGACTCAACTGTTTGTCAGTGCAACACAACACAGCCTTGTTTGCAATAATGACCACCAGATTACATCTAGCATGAGGATGTCTGAGCCTCTGCCTGTATTAGTGTGTTAATGTGTGTGTGTGTGTGTGTGTGTGTGTGTGTGTGTGTGTGTGTGTGTGTGTGTGTGTGTGTGTGTGTGTGTGTGTGTGTGTGTGTGTACTTGTGTAAGAGGGCCCCACATAAAGTCAAAGAGTTAGTGAGGGGACTTTCTCCTCCCCAATGTCACCCCACATCCATCTGCACGCCTGAGTGCACACACTTCACACAAATGCATTATTCATGCAGCAGGTTACAACGTATCTATGGGAACAATTCAGGCTCCAAAGGGCTCACTAAATCAGCCCGTTGACTCATTTGAATGAAGTGAATTTAACTTCACCCATCTATCATCAAAAACACTGAACATCCAACTGTTGACAATGAACCTGAAAGGTAAAAAACTTAGGGCTGATACAGATTTCTAATTCCTTAAAGCTTCGACCAGTTAATCCAGATCATGGTCTTTTTTACATTTATTTGAATGGAAATGAACTAATTAAGTCTTTAGTTAAGTACACATTATAAAGAAATCTGATTTCCTTCCAGAAAATGTTGGATTTTATGGCTGCTTTGCAAAAGTACATTTTTTCTTTTCAAGTTCCAGATAAACCAACAGATTTTATGTTCCATCACCAAAAACATTCTTATTTTTCCACTGAAAAGACATCAACATAAATAAACATGCAAATTGAGTCAGAGTTCACCTTTAATGACCAAGCAGCAGCAGAATGGTCAGCAGCTCAGGGACGATAATGACGACAGTCCACCGTGCTCCACTATATGTGTGTGTTTATGCAAATCTGTGGTTGTTTTATTCTGAAGCATATTAAATATGATATATTGACTATGTGACCATCAATACTAATAGTGTTTTAAATGTGGTACTCGCTGCATTTTTCCATTGACCATTTTTTATGCACTTTCATGTCCTTCAGGAACTTGTGGCTGCAGAGAAAGTCTGACTCGGAGCTGCTGTCAGACTGGCTGTGTAACACCTGGTGGCGTCGAAACACGTGGGAGGGTTACGCCTGCTGCACACTGAAAGCATCAGCGGCGCGGAACGGCAGCGGAACGGTTTACTCGCGACAATCGCGGCACTCCAGTGCACACCGGGAGAGGCAGCAGCGAAGCGGCTTCACCGCAGCGCTCCTCGCTCGACTCGCGAGATCACAAGATCCCTCGAGACTTCAAAGGTCACGGTTTGTTTATGACGTCCGCCATTAAACCAAAAAGAAGGAAATCACGTTTGATATCGCTGTTTGATGTCATATATAATGTTTTTACTCACCACTGCCAGGATTAAAGCCATGAAAAACACACCGCTGCACTTCTCGAACGATGCGGTAGTAAATAAGCCGTGGGGTCACACGTATAGAAGTAATCTACATAGATATGAAACCACATCGCTGTAACAGACTTTTATTTTGAAAATTACCGGGCATTTTACACTGAAACCGAGTGTGATTTCCTGTCTGGCCCCATGTTAACTGCGGAAATTGACGCATCCCAGAAGCGGCACGCGGCAAAAATAGAACCCGATCCTATCTTTAGCGGCGCGGCGTGGCGTTCCGCTTCTGGGACGCGTCTGGAAATTGCCGCGTCGCGGCTGGTTTGTGACACCCCCATAGACTATAATGAATTCTATTTGAAGCGGCGACGTTCCGCTGCCGTTCCGCGCCGCTGATGCTTTCAGTGTGAAGTAGCCTTTAGGGTTGTAAATGTAAAAAAGAAGAAGAAGAGGGGGAAAAGACATTTTAAAAACCAAAGACAGGCATAATGGAAAGTAGAAAAATGATTTTGGGAAATAAACACGAGGCTTTAAAAGACTTTGATCCTTGTCAAAGTGGTAAACAGGTTAGTAATCATGATCACTTATAGTTGCCTTGGTTACAGCTTTATTAGTGGGCTTAACAGTGAATTCCTGCATGATGCAACATGCCACTGAGTGAGGCTGTCAAACCGTTAGAATATGTCTGATTTACTGGGGCAACATAATCCTGTTTACTAAGGCAGAACGTGGCAATCTGCACGTCACGCATTGAGTCAACTTGTGTGCACTGCTGCACAAAGACACGTCATTGTCTGGCTGCTGGGTTGTAGACCTGAGTTAATGTGTTAGATGTCATCCATGAAAAATACATAACCTTAAACTAGCGCTCACGCACGCACACGCGCTTAAGCCACTGGAGCTGGACTGCCCTCAGCTTATCAGAAACACATTAGGACGCTTTCTGGGAATGTTGCAACAGAATCAATGTTTGGCAACAGGAACCAATGAGATCAACAAGTGTTCATCAGGCACATGAAGCCATTTCCTCAATGCTGTTTTTATCTAATAAACCTAACATCCTTACTGCTAGTGACCCTGTTTAAAAATGAGAAGTAATAATAAATCCGGTGATCTGAGGTTACATTTGTTGTTCACCCAGTCTTAGATTAATGTTACATTTATTCTATCATCTTGGTTGTTTTTCAACTTCTGCAGTGTAACATTATTTCAAAAATAGTAAAACACAAACGAGGCAGATCCTTTCAATGACTTGTTCCTCCACTGGTGAGGATTTTCTATCCAGCAGCTCAGAGACTGAAGTTCATTTGCCAGAGAAATGTGTTTTGAATTTGGCTTTGCATGCACCTCAGACGTCTCATTTCCAAAGCTTACTCGCCTAACCGGGTTTGTGTTTAAACAAAAACAGAACGCAAACAGCATTAACACCCACAAACCCATGAGTACACAAGTGCACAGAGGTTTTGCTGGAATTTAAACAAACAAAAATACGTTCTCCCTACTTCTCTAAAACGTACCGTCGCCCTGCTGAGATTCCAAAGTTTTAATGTCGTTCTTCTGCACATATTTTGAAGCATCCACATATCATGACCAATATTAGGATGCCTATAAACAATGTACCATCAAAACATGGATCCAATATAAATCACCAGCTGCTAATTGTTATGTACTGTGTTTTCTGATGGTAAAGCAAATGCACACATGATGTCCAAGTAGTTGTGCAATTGCCCCGATAACTAATCAACCTATTGATCATACAGATCTGTGTGAGACATTCAGAGGGGATTAGAGGTGAACAGCAGCAAAGAATGGACCGACTGAAAGGCACAGAGCCTGTCTGGCCTCAGCCTGGACAGAAGACAGGAAATGTGGACAGACCCGGCTGGTGTTGGGGTGAAGCTGGAAAAGAGAACAGAGGTGTCTCACAGAGGGCTGGTTCGGACTCTGAGGCTGCTCTGTAACAGACTCCAGTGGATGAACAGACAGAGGAAAAGAGGAAAGAGCCAGATTTGTTTATTCTTTTACATGGTGATGTATGGAGCTCTGTCTATAGTTCAGCACACAAACCGCACTATCGAAAACTGTTAGGATTCAACTACACTCTGCTCCATAAAGGATTTTGGGTTCAGCAAACATTTGAATTATTTCATTCTAAAGATGCAGCAGCACACTAAAACTAACCTTAAAGCAAACACCGATAATACGTAAATAAGTTACATAAACCTGGGAAGTCAGAGGCAAGGATAACTGGTAGCAGATGTGACCCTTTTCTGCTCTGAAACAGAGGCGCTAAGAGCTGATTCAGACTTTTAGAAATGATAAAAGTTCAAAGTTTAAGAACCTCAGTTATTATCAAATAATCAGAAATCAAGAATCTGTCGAACTTCTGTAAATCTTATACCTGTCAGTTTTATTTCTATAGCTTCCCACATGGATACCAATCTCTGATGTTGGTATAATCTTGCCACACACACATAAAAACACCTATTAAAGCTCCCAAAGACACCATTGTGGTAGTTGCCACAACAGTATTTGGCTCCTGGACTGAATTTTGCATCATGACACCCACAAACATCCACAAAACAAAAAACGACCCCAGCCTTATGCTGTCACAGCTGGTACACTGCTGAAAGTCACTATTTTAAGTGAATACATTACATACATTCACGTCTCCTGACTGACTGTTATTCTGAGCTCTGAACTCATAGAGCCTGAGAGGAGCTGGGCTCCTTTGGGAGGCTCTGCTGTTGATGGGAGAGGTTGTAGCTGGGCAGAAACTACAGGTCAGACAGATGGAAGAGGTCGTTAGTGATAAAGAGGCTACAAGAAGACCTGTAGGGAACACCTTGTGGTGATTTTATGGTGAAAAACACCTAGCTAACAGTAATGTTCCCAGCGTTAGCAGCATGAGAGATTTATAGCTGATCTGAGATTTACGCCAACAAGCCAGTGCTTGAGTACAACTAACCCTCTGGTTCTCCAAAGGAAGAGACCAGATTAGGTTTCATCACCTTCTCAGGCAGTAAAGAGCTGCCTCCTCTCACAGTTTAGACTTGGTTGTTTTGTCACCGCTGGTTCCAGTCAAAACTTTACTGTTCCTGCACTTCCTACCTCAAACATAACAGCAAACAGATCGAGTCAGCTAAGAGGCATGAGGAAGAAATGAAATTATAGCTGCAGGTGGTGAAAACTAAAAACAAGCACAGTTACAGCCAGCTTCTAAAGAGCAGAACGGGTATGAGTAAACGCTGTTTTACACTCACTGACTGTACCAGGACAGATGGAAATTAATAAAATGATGTGAGCAACTCTAATCACAAGACTGAAGTAAACAAGATTTCCCAAAGAAGAAAACTACCTGGAGGATTTTAGGTCCAAACAGATCCAACAGGCTTCTACATGCTGGCAGGCGTAAATTTCATCACTACGAACTCAGACTTGTCTAAAGAGCCATCACCACTACAGCTGCTGACAGTCTCACACACACACACACACACACACACACACACACACACACACACACACACACACACACACACACACACACACGTACAGACAGTTTTCTAACAGCAGCCAAACCACATGTGACAAAAGCCTTTTTTATGACCGATAATAAACTATTATCCTTTGGGTGGTGTGAGAAATTAAGTTCTGTTTGTGAGTGAGTGTAAATAGCTCTCTGAACATCTCACTGCCAGATGGTGCCAAATATCAAGACACTGCTAATCCTTCTACTGGTCTGAACTGATATCAGAAGCCAGTCAAACTGGTAGACTAAACTGGTGGGCTACTATGTAAAATGTGACGAGTCAAAAAACAAACTGTTGAGAAATCTCAGCTCCTTGTTGTTTTCCTCGGTGGTCAGACTCAAACACTTTTAATTATCTCTTCAAACAGGTAAAACTGGCTCTTTAACTATTTGACAGACTGCTCCCGCTAGCTGTCATTCATATCAGAAACACCATGGAATAATGTCTGTGTAGGCGTAATTGCCCTTGTATTTAAAACCTTTAATTAAATGTAGTGTTAGTCCAACAAATAGTAGAAGTGGTTGCATAAATGTGCACAAGCACAAGAACAGATTCGAGCTACCAAACAGACAACAGGCTCACAGAAACAGACACAAGTCTATTATGCAAAGAAGGAAACTATGACGCATCTATAATGGACACAAAGAAAGGATCCACATAGAAAAAATGAACTGATGCTGTTGAAACAAGAGAGGATTATTTTCTAGCATTTCTGTTCTCATGCCCGTTATCGCTCTTTCATGGATTCAATAGAGCTTTGTCGGATGCTTCAAACACAAGTCTCAAGGTTTTAGAGAGAAAGTTGTAAAACTTAGTTTTATCTGCATTTTGGAAACATGTGCACGTCAGTTCTGAAAAGATAATGATTTAGTCTTTTGTTCAGCAAATATTTGAATACGTTCTCTACCTCAAGCGTTTCCTATGCAGTGCAGATAAAAACCAGACTTGTGTACGAGGACAAGTAAACAGCTAAGGAAGTAAATGCACACTAGACTGACTCCAGTATAGAATAATGCTCTGCCTGCACAAGTTGTAGCCCGTTTATCTGTTTATCTCAGCTGTATTGTTTTCTAGTGCTGCTCAGCTGCATCATTTAAAAACAGATTTAAAACTCTGATAGGACCACATGGACAGTTTCTATTCTAAACTAAAGTCAACTTTTAGAGGCAGCGAATAAAGTCAATCTGACGTTATTTCACCTGTTTAATCAGCTTAATTAACCTTAATTATTCTATCTATCTAGATATAGATAAGATAGATAGACAGGCAGACAGACAGATAGAGATGTGGTTGAACTTGTTGGTACTTTTCCAATAAAAGAAAGAACCCACAATAGTCACTGAAATAACTTGAAACTCACAAAGCAATAAAGTTAAAGTTCCAAGTCATCATCACACAATGGTGAAATTACATCTCCGCATTTGACCCATCCCCGTGGGGAGCGGTGAGCTGCAGCTGTGGCCGCGCTCGGGAACTATTTGGTGATTTAACCCCCCAATCCAACCCCTTAGTGCTGAGTGTCAAGCGAGGAGGCATTGGGTCCCATTTTTTCAAAGTCCTTGGTATGGCCCGACCGGGATTCGAACCCCGAATCCCGAGGCGGACACTCTACCACTAGGCCACCGGAGAATAAATGTTACTAAAACTCGGACATTGCTTTTGAATTATTGTTCAAGAGAATATTTTTAATTTGGTGTCTGTTAACATAGAGCTATTGCCATTTGCCAAAAACCTCCAGATATGACTCATTCGTCCAATGGACATCGTCTAAAATTCTAAAAGGCTTTGCGGGTTGTCAATATGCACCTTGGCAAATTCTAGTTTTGCTTATTGTATGACCATGTTTTATTACATTTGTTAGTTTCATGTTATTTGTGGGCGATGGTGGCAGATAAGTGAAGTGCTCGCCCTGCAATCGGAAGGTTGCAGGTTTAGAAGGTGTTAGGTGTTTATATAGTTTATAGAGTTTATATATTAACTCTAACACCAGTGTTAAATTATTAACTCCAGAAGAGTTGGATTTTGACTCTAAATCAGAGTTAAAGTACCAACAAAAAGAGTTAAATTAACTCTTACTGGTGTGAACCCATATAGACACTTTGAAGTGTTGAATTGAACTCTGACAGTGTTAATTTGAGCATGCTGAATTTGCTGTGCAGTTTTAAAGGTGTCCTAGAATGCAATTAATCAACAATCTAAAACAGAGCTTTGAGCCTCCAAAAAGCATAAGAACATTTTTTTTGGCTTTCATCTGTCCCAGGAGCCCTGATACAGGCCATTCTAAACCCCCTTACTCAGGCCTTCAGTGAAATGAGCTGTTGACCCCTCCCACTCGGCCAGGACATGCTGATTGGTTGGTTTCCCCAGAAGGCCTCAGACACATGCAGGTTTGAGGAGGCGTGGCTCCCCCTTATGACGTGTTAAGGAAGGCTTTCTCAGAACAGGAGGTTTTCTCTCACCTTTTTCAACTTTCTAATTTACATAATAAGTAGGTCAAACACGGCTTTGACTTTTTGGCATGCTACTGTTGACCACCCAAGCTGTCTTATTCAACAACAACAAGGAACATGTTGGTTTACATTCTAGGTCCCATTTAACTGTTATCTAGTAGATTTAAACACCCACACCCATGTTGACATGTTTACATATTGACAGCAGTGTGTTTGTCAGTCTCAGGGACAACAAACTGGATTGTTACATGTGTGCTGAACCAAAAGTACCTAAAACAAGCCAGGCTAAAAATACATTAAGTCTGTAACTATTTCACATGAGTTTAAAATCAAATAAACCAATAAGACCAATCAGTAAACCCTGTCCCATTGCGATGAGGCTGCAGCAGCACTACAGGTGGACAATATGTTAGCTTGTTGTGGATTTGGATTAGACAAAAGAACAGTTAAGATGGCATTTGTGCGTATTGAACATATTATGAGAGCCCAACATTAATTTAAAATTTCATTACAGCGTGAAGATGTAAACTGTTATTGTGGGACGCTGAATCTTCATATACAAAAAGAACAGAAAAGGCATAAAATGCAGAAAAATTATTTTCTTCCTCATTTTCCCTTTCAAGGTCTTATTAAGGTTTTGGGTTTATTCCACACTGGTTTTGGTTTCTACACTTGACTGCATAAAAACTATGCAGAAGTTTTTAAGCTAATGTTTTGTAAACTTGCCTAAAAGGAATGGCGACTGGAAGGTTAGCTCAGGTTTCTTCTGATAAACTCTCACTATTGACAGACAAGGCCGGCCAACCAGGATTTAGACTTTGCTTTAAAAAATGTCAAATCCATTTTGAAAACAGATATATTAGCCAAAGCCAAGTTATTCACACTCAACATCAAGTGCTGAAGTAAACAGTAAAGAAAAAAGCACAAAACAGCTGAGTAGTAAAACTAAACACTGGATCAAGACTAAGAAGGTTAAAGCAGCAATCCGGAGTTTTCCCCTTTCAGGAATTATGTATGATTTTTCAGAAATCCGTAAAAGTGATTGTCTATCATGTAGTGTGATATAATGTAAGCAATACGTCTTTTTTTTTTGCTAAGCCGGCCCCCTGCCCCGTAAAATCCCTGCAATAGGAAACTGAGCTCCAATCAGAACTAACCAATATTGTTAGACTACCGCTTACGTGTTTCAAATTTAAGGAAGTACCTTGGCTGATGCAGAGTTGATGAACTTTTCACGGACAAGTAAGTCTTTAAAATATAAATATATCAAAACATAACATGAGATGAGAATAATACTTGTAAAACAACGTGTTTTAGCTGTTTGTCGGCTACAGAAGCACATTCATAAACAAGAAACGTGCAGTCGCCATCTTAAATTACCAAGTCGACCCGACTATTGGTGGGATACGCTTGTCAGACACTAGATGGTGCCATCAGATAAAATAAATACTCCAGAGAGCTACTTTAAGATGGGAGGAAAGAAAAATGCATTTGTATAAAAATGTTGGAGATGGAGTCATGATTGTCTTTATATCTGGACCCAAGTTAACGAATAATGGGCAGGTCCATAAATAGGACATTTTAAATATAAATTTCTTAAATAAAGACTTCTATAACAATGTATATTTTATATGTGTTAAAAATGAAACACAGCCTGACAAGTAGAGAAAAAAACCTTACCAACTATGTTTACTCTTTCTGGAAACTTATCAGTATTTCCTAAGCTTTCTGACACCCTTGAATTGATAAAAGTTTGCAAGTGTCCCAACAAGTAATATCCCCCACCCCCCAAAGGCATCACCAGGATGCACTCAATTAACTCATTAACTGCCAGCCGTTTTCTGATCAGAAAGCCCCTGACTGCCAGCGTCTTTGAGCGTTTTTACTGTTTTTTGAAGAGTCACAGAACATTGTGCTCTATGATCATGTAAACGCCAAAACTACCAAAAGAAAGAGTAGACTCACTTCTTACATCAGGAAGAATCGCCGTATTTCTAGCGTTATCCGTTCGTTCACAATCTGGTGCCCAAGCGCCGCTGCAGAAGCATTTTTGGTTCGGCGCATCGTTATTTTCACAGCAGCGGGCCAAAACAAACTCGTAATCCATTGATTTTCCGCTTCCTGATCACGTGATGTGTGACATACACAGATGAAGATCCGCTTTAGACACGTGATGTTTGTTCTCACGGTGCGGGGACTCGTTCTGACGCCCGCCCCGTAAACAAAGGGAAATGGCGACTATAGTCGTCAATGGCAGTGAATGAGTTAAGAAAGTCTGAACTGATAAAGCAGCCGTTTCCAGAGTCAGGAACCCACTTCTGGTCATGACTCAGTACGTTGGGGGTCTTGAAAAGCTCTCCAGAAACCAAAAACTATTGCAAATAGATTCCTAGAATTACATTTCTACTATAATTGTTACAAAAACAAAAAACTATGGTTATAGGTAGCTCATTATTGTTTGAATGTCATTTCCTTGTTTATTTAGCTGTTTTGTAATGTTTATATAGTCCATCCAGTGATATTGGAGTCTTTGTAATTATTATTGTACGGGTCAGAAACTGAAAAGCTGTCTTAAAACAATCTTGAGAAAAAAAGTCCAACAACTTGCTTTGCTGCAAGACAGTGTTCACATCGAGTTAATGTGTTTGATGTCACTGAAAGGAGAATTAAAACTAAAGCACAACTTTAAATGGTAAAACTTGAGAAATAAACAACAATAAACTGTTAAAATAGTTTACTAAGATACATTGTCAAAGTAGTAACGCCTGCTATGATTGAACTGATGTGTACAAAACTTAAATATTGTATGAAAATTAATAAAAAAAGAGCCACTTCAATCCCAAACAAGTATTTTTTTATGGAAATCATTGTCTGTACTTGCTCTTCTGAGCAACACAGCACTAAATGGTGTTATGTGATCGGGTTAACCTAAAATACAAAACGCTGAGAGAACAGGGAGAGAAAGTGACAGAAGAGGAGAAGAAAAGCAACACAGAGCTCTTCAGCTAACTGAATCTGACACTCTCACAGAAAACTGATATACTCCGAGAGAGCAAGAGGGAGAATGATGACTCCCTGAACTCCCCACCTCCCTTTAGCTCCATTCTCTCCCCTCTCATTCTCACTCCTGCGAGGGAGGTGATGAATGTGTGTGTCTGTTTCGGTTCCTATTAATAGGACAGTGCATGGCTAGAAGTGTCCAAGCTGGGGAGAGGTGATGTCTCTCACTCTCCCTATTCCTTACTCTGATAAAACCAGAATTAAAGCAAACTAGAGGCCAGATGTAGCAGAGGTGGAGGCTTTGGTGGGGGCGAGCAACGCAAAGCAGAGAAAAGAGGGGAGAGGTCAAAGACAGAGCTAACAAAAGACCTTCAAACAACCATTTGGATGGATTTATTACCCATAAAAGATTAGCCAGCAACCCGCAGAACTCCACACAGTGGAGTGAACGACTGAATGCTACAGCAGAGGTGCAAAGACAAACACTCTTTCAACTATTTAACTCCTGCAGCACTATTACTAGGTTAATAATCTCACCTCTAGAGTTGGTGGCCAGGTCAGCCACTTTCTGAAAGGCGTCCAGGAAGGCAGTCACAGCCATCGCCGTTGCCCTGGGACAAACGAGGAACACACAGGTTTATTCCAAAACAGAATAAAACTGATTACAGAAATACAAAAACATCATGAAGCTATAATGGTGGCACAATGCAGCCAAAGACAATATGATCACAATAACCTATGATGCTGTTTTCTCTGGATTTCATTTAGAAATATGGGCGTGTACTGACAATAATCTGGCGATACGATATATATCACAATACATGGGAGACGATACAATGTATCATGATAAAGTCAAACGATATTTATGATATGACTGAATTTAATTAGAAAACTCAGACCAGAAACACATCTAGTGTTATCGTGAGATCTCGTTGCTCCATCAGAATGAAGGTGGTTAAAACTGCTGCCACCTAGCAGTCGGGGTTTCAGGGTTTCCCCGAGAAAACTCGCAAAGCCCGGTGGTAGACAAGCCCACGGGCGACCCACAGTGTTTTTGTAAAAAAAAAAAAAAAGTTGTCAGGAAGTTTAAAAGTATGACTAGTATGTGGTGTTATAAACTATTTATTAACAATATTTATTTGTCTTACAAAAAGGCACAATCTAGAAATATGGTTTACCAGACACAAAAAAATACAATTCAGATCATGGAACATACACCTGACCTCTCATCCTGTTCACTTATCCATCGTAAGATGTTGCTATTGTGCTGTTGTATCACCAGAGGCTGTTAAAGTCAGACTTGCAGGTTAAAGACCCCTATTCATTTTAAAGGTGTGCTTCACTGAACAAACATTTTTTATGATTATTTCTGATTATAATCGATCACTCTGAGTTTTTCATGCAGGCTGAACATGAAATTAGTCTCCTACACCTATCTCCTGCATGAACTAGGGTTACAGCTATTTAATATTTTAGTATTCTAATATTCTATCTAATCCTCTGTCAATCAAATATTCTATTTGACGACCTTTCAAAACGGAGGAAAAAATTCTGAGTTTGTGTTTCAAAATCAAACTTCAAGTAGAAATGTTACTAATTTCTACTAGTAACAATGTAATTGCATCATATTTTTCTAAATATACACAGATTGGCAATAATTCAACCTAAAATTATATTCAAAGATAGATATGTTAGTAAATTATATGCTATAACGGCCTGCCGTATTGCAGCGTCACACTGAGCCGCAGTAATGACTCCAGGTATTAGCTGCGTCCCTGCTCCACACCACTGCAGCTGCTGCAGCCATCTACATAAACAGGATGATGGTGATTTTTCTTTCAGTTGTAGAGTTTATTCAGTCTTAGTTTAACGTGAACACGATTAACGTGTTTTTTTCCGGTCCCTAGGTGACGCGAAATTTAGCGTGCGTGCTACATATTAGCTTTGTCTATGGTATTAGCATTAGCCTACCTGGTCGTGGATTCGGCTGGCTGAAGCGGTTTCCTGTTCAAGCATAAAGTTGTGTTGTTATGGTAAGACAACTCCGTTTAACAGTGGAGACACTCGACCGTGTTTTCTCTTCTTCTGAGTTTAAAATAGTCTCAACTTTGGACCACCTTTGCCTTTTGTCTTTATTGTTTTCTCCATTGTCCTCCATGCTGTCGCGATCACCGGTGATATCCAGCGTTGTGCTCCAGTAAAATGTGTCCGTGTAAATTAGAGTCCGGCTGCGTTACGCATTTAACAACGCCTCGAATCCATCCATCCATCTACTTTCTCCCGCTTATCCGGAGTCGGGTCGCGGGGGCAGCAGCTTAAGGAGGGAAGCCCAGACCTCCCTCTCCCCAGCCACTTGGGCCAGCTCCTCCGGGGGAATCCCAAGGCGTTCCCAGGCCAGCCGAGAGACATAATCTCTCCAGCGTGTCCTGGGTCTTCCTTTGGGTCTCCTCCTGGTTGGACGTGCCCGGAAAACCTCACCAGGGAGGCGTCCAGGAGGCATCCTAATCAGATGCCCGAGCCACCTCAACTGACTCCTCTCGATGTGGAGGAGCAGCCGGTCTACTCTGAGCCCCTCCCGGATGACCGAGCTTCTCACCCTATCTCTAAGGGAGAGCCCAGCCACCCTGCGAAGAAAACTCATTTCGGCCGCTTGTATCCGCGATCTCGTTCTTTCGGTCACTACCCAAAGCTCGTGACCATAGGTGAGGGTAGGAACGTAGATCGACCGGTACATTGAGAGCTTCGCCTTTCGACTCAGCTCTCTCTTCACCACGACAGACCAGTACAACGCCCTCATCACTGCAGATGCAGTACCAATCCGCCTGTCGATCTCACGCTCCACCCTTCCCTCACTCGTGAACAAGACCCCGAGATACTTAAACTCCTCCACTTGGGGCAGGACCTCGTCCCTGACCTGGAGAAGGCATTCTACCCTTTTCCGACTCAAGACCATGGTCTCGGATTTAGAGGAGCTGATTCTCATCCCAGCTGCTTCACACCCGGCTGCGAACTGCTCCAGCGAAAGCCGGAGATCACGTTCTGACGAAGCCAACAGGACCACATCATCTGCAAAAAGCAGAGACCTGATCCTTAGGCCACCAAAACTGATCCCCTCACCACATTGGCTGCACCTAGAAATTCTGTCCATAAAAGTTATGAACAGAATCGGTGACAAAGGGCAGCCTTGGCGGAGTCCAACTCTCACCGGAAATGAGCCCGACTTAACTGCCGGCAATGCGGACCAAGCTCTGACACTGGTCGTACAGGGACCTAACAGCCCGTATCAAAGGGCCTGGTACCCCATACTCCCAGAGTACCCCCCACAGGGCCCCCCGAGGGACGCGGTCGAACGCCTTCTCCAAATCCACAAAACACATGTAGATTGGTTGGGCGAACTCCCACGCGCCCTCCAGGACCCCCACAAGGGTATAGAGCTGGTCCAGTGTTCCACGGCCAGGACGAAAACCACATTGCTCCTCCTGAATTCGAGGTTCGACTACCCGACGGACCCTCCTCTCCAGAACCCCTGAATAGACCTTACCAGGGAGGCTCAGGAGTGTGATCCCCCTGTAGTTGGAACACACCCTGCGGTCCCCCTTTTTAAATAGGGGGACCACCACCCCGGTCTGCCAATCCAGTGGAACTGCCCCCGATGTCCACGCGATATTGCAGAGCCGCGTCAACCAACACAGCCCCACAGCATCCAGAGCCTTAAGGAAATCCGGGCGGATCTCATCCACCCCCGGAGCCTTGCCACCGAGGAGTTTTTTGACCACCTCAGTGACCTCAGCTTCAGAGATTGGAGAGCCCAACCCAAAATCCCCAGACTCTGCTTCCATCCTGGAAGACGTGCCGGTGGGATTGAGGAGGTCTTCGAAGTACTCGGCCCACCGATTCACAACGTCCCGAGTCGAGGTCAGCAGCACACCCTCCCCACTGTAAACAGTGTTGGTAGTGCACTGCTTTCCCCTCCTGAGACGCCGGATGGTGGACCAGAATCTCCTCGAAGCCGTACGGAAGTCTTGTTCCATGGTCTCACCGAACTCCTCCCATGCCCGGGTTTTTGCCTCTGCGACCACCCGAGCCGCATTCCGCTTGGACTGCCGGTACCCATCAGCTGCCTCCGGAGTCCCACAGGCCAAAAAGACCTGATAGGACTCTTTCTTCAGCTTGACAGCATCCCTAACCGCCGGTGTCCACCAGCGGGTTCGGGGATTGCCGCCACAACAGGCACCGGCCACCCTGCGGCCACAGCTACGGTCAGCCGCCTCGACAATGGAGTCACGGAACATGGTCCATTCGGACTCAATGTCCCCCACCTCCCCCGGGACGTGTTCGAAGTTCTGTCGGAGGTGGGAATTGAAGCTCCTTCTGACGGGAGACTCTGCCAGACGTTCCCAGCAGACCCTCACAACACGTTTGGGTCTGCCAGGTCTGACCGGCATCCTCCCCCACCATCGAAGCCAACTCACCACCAGGTAGTGGTCAGTTGACAGCTCCGCCCCTCTCTTTACCCGAGTGTCCAAGACATGCGGCCGCAGATCAGATGAAACGACAACGAAATCGATCATCGACCTGCGGCCTAAGGTGTCCTGGTGCCAAGAGCACATATGGACACCTTTATGCTTGAACATGGTGTTTGTTATGGACAATCCATGACGAGCACAGAAGTCCAATAACAGAACACCACTTGGGTTCATATCAGGGGGGCCGTTCCTCAACCACACCTCTCCAGGTCTCACTGTCGTTGCCCACGTGAGCATTGAAGTCCCCCAGCAGAACGAGGGAGTCACCCGAAGGAGCGCTTTCCAGTACCCCCTCCAGGGACTCCAAAAAGGGTGGGTAGTCTGAGCTGCAGTTTGGTGCATAAGCACAAACCACAGTCAGGACCCGTCCCCTCACCCGAAGACGGAGGGAGGCTACCCTCTCGCTCACCGGGGTAAACCCCAACGTACAGGCACCAAGATGGGGGGCAAGAAGTATGCCCACCCCTGCTCAGCGCCTCTCAGTGGGAGCAACTCCAGAGTGGTAGAGAGTCCAACCCCTCTCGAGGAAACTGGTTCCAGAGCCAGAGCCATGCGTTGAGGTGAGTCCAACTATATCTAGTCGGAACCTCTCAACCTCACACACCAACTCCGGCTCTTTCCCCACCAGAGAGGTGACATTCCACGTACCAAGAGCTAGCTTCTGTAGCCAAGGATCAGACCGCCAAGGTCCCTGCCTTTGGCTACCGCCCTTTGCACATCGCACCCGACCCCTTTGGCCCCTCCCACGGGTGGTGGGCCCATGGGAAGGGGGACCCACGTCTCCTCTTCGGGCTATGCCCGGCCGGGCTCCATGGGTGAAGGCCCGGCCACCAGGCGCTCGCCAGCGTGCCCCAACTCCAGGCCTGGCTCCAGAGGGGGGCCCCGGTGACCCGCGTCCGGGCGAGGGAACACTGATTCCATTTATTGTACTCGTCATAAGGGGCCTCGAATCAGTAAATAATAATGATTTGAGGATTTTATTTAATAGAAAAATTCGAGTATTTGTTTCAGCGCTAAATTTAACATTTTAAATGTTAGTTTGGTGCATTAAAAAACTTTAAAATAAATAAATAAGTGACGCTTAGCCTGGCGGGGGGGCACGCAAAGCCTGGCGGCCCGCCAGGCTAAAATAGCGCTGGGGGAAACCCTGGGTTTGAATTGCATGTACATTCTCATAGCTCATAGCTTTTAAATATAACATGAAATGTCACGATATTTCAATGCATTTTCTTACCTCTCATTTTATAAATAAAACTTATTTTAAAAGTGTAATCATCGTAATTGTATGTGTTTCTTCTGCCAAGACACTGAATTCCACACTAATATTTACAGTTTGTACTGTATTTACTGCTGTATGGTTATATTCCATCTTGAACCTGACCTGCTGAGTGAGGAATGTGAAAGTAATTACGCTGAGTTGGCTTTACTTCCAGGTCAATGGAAGGATCAGTGTGAATGAACCATGTTGAGTCTTGAAATGGTAAAATGGGGCCTAAAGTGGGTGTTAAACTGACCTGCTTTTTCATCATCTAGATTGATTGTGTTTATTATTATCCATCCATCTATTTTCTACCGTGTTTATTATTATTATTATTATTATTACTACAGAAACCTTATTACTAGTATAGAAGTTATTATTTTGTTAGCCAACAGGTAACTGGCCAAGTTCAGAAACATCACAAGATTAGATCACAGGTAAGGAAGAAGAAAGGAGTCTGGAAGTTGCACGTGTGTGTGTGTGTGAGAGAGAGAGAGGTATCTGATCTCTACAAGATAACTAGGCTACTTGTCAGTCATGTACCACAGAAAAACCGAATTGTCAAGAATGTTCCAAAGCATTTTCCTCCACAAAAGCTTATTTGTTCTGACCCTGAGTGGGACGAGTCATGGAATAAAACTTCTTTGAGTTTTAAACTGAAAATATTTTACAACACAACTCGGGGGTTTCATCAGCACACAATGAGGCCAAATATTAGGTTGAAACTGCACAAGTGTTGTGGTTGCACACTAATGGAAGACCTAAAGTTAAAATATTTCTTTAGTACATGAATATTATAAAAGTCAATGCATTTAGAAGTAATTTGCATCTAAACAGCTCTATTTTTAAGAAAGAAGCTTTCTCTGTGCTTCAATAGCATCAGTGTCGTTTCAGGTTCTTATAAAGCCACCTTTTACAACCTTAAAGAAGGTAAAAATAGATCCAACAGTTAAAATACCCCGGAGCATAAGGTCAGGAATACTCCTTGGTATTCTTCCACTTTGGTCAGAACAATCTTTTACTTCATAATTCAGAAACTCAATGCAGTATTGGTTAACAAGTGCTGTGTTGTTGCAGAGCTGACCGGCAGATCCATGGGTGTGTCCTGCAAATGGAAAAAGACACACACACACACAGGCACACACAGATGCCTTTCTATTTCAAGCCCAGCAAGAGCACCATAACAACCTCTAACTCATATCTGCCTCCACTAATGTATTACATGCACTCATTGGTCTGTGGATCATTTTTATAAGTACTTGCAGCTAAATCGCATTCCCTCACATTTAAATCCTTAATGCAAAGTGGGTTTGCGTGACAAGTGGTTTGAAGCCTGCTTTTAGTGTCACTGGCAGCAGAACACTATGATTGTAGTCAGCGATTAGTTGCTATAATCTTCAGCTTTAATTTAGGAAATGTGTTGATGCCAAATGGATTTTCTCAATCACCGTATTTACTCTTTTAGCTTTACATCTGACTTTAATCGGACTTTAGCTGGAACAACGGGGAAAATGGGAAAGTTTTGTTAATATATAAATACAAAAAAGAGAAAAACAACGATTAGTTAGAGAACCAACAGTTAGCCAAAAGTCCTATAATTTATAAGATCTATCAGAAGAAGTCTTTTGTTTTACTATACGGGTTCAGCTTGGTGTAGTCCTCCAAAAATGACCCAACTGCAACCATGGGTCTTAAAATCAGCACACACCCTGCTCTAAATGCAAGACAAATGACTTTAACATATCCATAGCCAGGCTGTCTGAATTCCCTACAGAGAATGCCATGGTACAGAGGAGTGCTCTAATACAACCATGCTTCAGTCCTGCTGCTCTCTCTATTCTTAGTTCAGAAGAAACTGTAGTACATGTGATTCATAGAGAGAAGTTTGGTAAACGGAGCTTCTTTCAGGAACAAAATCTATTAAAATCATTACAGAGTTAGGACTTAGAAATGGGATTTATTACAGTACTTAGTACAGTACTTTTAGACTGACTCAACCATCAATATAGTGCTGTCAATCAACTTTCCACATCTCTTTGTGCACCTTTTAATACTTAAATTAGATTCAAAACATCTAATGGTGAGTCTAGTCTATATCAGGACAACTTAAAGCTGCTATAGCGAATCTACTAACAAGCTAGGTTTTGAACGAAAACATGGTCACGGAACACTGACCCCTCCCCTCGGGTATCTTCCTGGATCCACATTCACCGGAACCGGAAACCCGCATTGCTAGAGGAAACAAGATAGCGCTAAACACCAGTTGCTGTTTTCTAGGTGCAAACATATTTTGTAGTCCGTGACTTCAAATGGTGTTGTTTTTTTGGGACTCTGGTAGTTTGTCCTAAAGTTGAAGTGGTAGCAGCCGGCTGTTTCTCCTTCTCTGATATTATTGAGCGGAGAACCTCTCACACCAGTGGTGTTCTGTTGATAAATATGCAAGTGTGTAATGAGTGGAGGACCCAGGGAAGTGCGGGAGTGCAGCGATTCAGTGAGACTGGATGGTCCAATGGTTGCTTTTGGTCCAAAACGTGCTATTGGCGTAGGTTTTTATACAAATACAAGAGAACTATTTTTTTTCTTTAATCTCCACAAGATACAATGCTTGTCCAAAAAAAAATAAGTCACCACCAAAAGAAAAGGTCACACACTCTAATATTTCATTGGACTGCCTTTATCTTTGATTACAGCACACATTTGCTCTGGCATGGTTTCAATAATCTTCTGCAACGTCACCAGATTTATTTCCATCAGTGTTGCATTAATGTGTCACCAAGATCTTGCATTGATGATGGTAGAGTCTGACCGCTGCACAAAGCCTTCTCCAGCACATCCCAAAGATTCTCAATGGGGTTCAGGTCTGGACTCTGTGGTGGCCAATCCATGTGTGAAAATGATGTCTCATGCTCCCTGAACCACTCTTTCACTCTTTGAGCCCGATGAATCCTGGCATTGTCATCTTGGAATATGACCGTGCCATCAGGGAAGAACACATCCATTGATGGAATAACCTGGTCATTCAGTAGATTCAGGTAGTCAGCTGACCTCATTCTTGGAGCACATCCTGTTGCTGAACCTAGACCTGACCAACTGCAGCAACCCCAGATCATAGCCCCGCCCCCACAGGCTTGTACAGTAGGCACTAGGCATGATGGGTGCATCACTTCATCTGCCTCTCTTCTTACCCTGATGCACCCATCACTCTGGAACAGGGTCCATCTGGACTCATCACACCAGTTTTTAATAATGCGTTGGACAGTTCTGAACCCAGTTTTAGTCGTTTCTGCAAACTCCTTAGATGTTTTCTCTGCTTGATGCATGCCAATGATGTGACCCTTCTCACACAGACTAACATCTTTTCCACGACCACCAGATGTGTCTTTCCACATGGTTGTTGAAGAAATGAGAAGCAGCTCATTGGACCAGTTGGGTTAAATAACTTGTTGCAGCTGAAAGATAATCACCCATGCAGTAATTATCCAACAGGAGGCTCCTACCTGTTAAATCCAGGTGGAGACTTTTTGGGGGGCTGGGCAGTGCATTTATAGCTATACTATGTTAGAATAAAACACTGTTAAAGCATGAAAGAATTGTTTAAGCTAATTAGTTTTCCAAATTTTGCTTTTAATTACTTAAAGGGTGAAATTTAAATAATAAAATAATAATAAAATTTAAAAAATTCAACCAGAAAAGAAAAGGTCGGTAGACCTAGATTTTAACTCAGCCGCATCAACTAAAGACTAAAATATCAACAAGCTTAGAGACGATGATCAGAAATCAGTTATATCAGTATAATACACCTTCGCTCAATACACAAACATGTGTGAATGCTCTCTGAAACAAAAATCTAATAAACAGAACTTTTCCAACACTGTAATTTGTTGATATCCTGTGTGCTTTGTGAGAGGGAAGCTGAGAGGCTAAATTACAGAGTAGACTGCTTTTGGTTGGATTACACACACACACACACATTCAAAATATATGTGTGTGCGTCTTTAAATAGTCCAGTCCTCAAACAGATGACAGAGGTCTGGGATGGGGAGGCTGGGTTACTGTGGAGGGTAAAGGGTCATATTTGCATCTGTAATGACTGGAGACGGGCGTTAAAGCAGATAGAAAAAGTCCTACATTTGCGTCACAACGGACAGGCCCAGATAACACCCACTTATAAGCAAGGCCATGTTTACAGGCAGCCATATGTCACAACCAAAGCAACTTGTAGTGGGGCGGAAACCAGGCTTAGTCTGAATGAAAAAGATAGTCTAAATATACCAGAACGTGACATGAATAAAGTTCAAAATGAAGGACAAACAGATCTTTTGTGGCAGTGTTAACTGATGTTCTGGTAGAACATGAAAATGTAAAGGAACACTCCTCTGTGGTGAAGCATAATAATTAAAATCATAGCGCTTTGCTTATAAAAGACCCTCTAATGACTATACCCATCGATAATTTCACTTGGAATCACCTCAAATAAATAAGAAGCAGCAGCTAATTGTAAATAATTTGTGGCTATCAAGTTGATTTCCACATAAAGTCAAAAACAAATCCTGCTGATGTTTGTGTACATGTAGGAAAATTTCCATGAGTGTCTATGTTATGGTGGCCATACTGCAGAAACCAGTAAGACGTTCAAACAGCCACTAAACTACTGAGAATGGAACAGATCTCACTCATAACTCATATTTCTAAAATAATTTGCTCCTTTAACGCTTGAATGATATCCAGACTCAAACATTTACAGTCAAACAGCCAGTCATTAGTAACAAGGTAACAAATACTCCCTGGAGGTTTAGCATGGCGGGGTCACATATTTAACCTCTGAATGACGGAGACGCTCAAATAACACATCAGCTCTAATCAGAGTTAATACAGGGGAAATGGACCAATGGGACAGAGAGCAGCCCCTGGTAGGTAACCTAATGTCACTGCACCTTTATACAGATGTCAGTAATGGTCTGCATGAGGACACGTGGACACTTAAATGGCTGGGGAAATGCCACGCATTGTTAATCAAAGAATAATTTAGACCACAGGACGT
Source organism: Aphyosemion australe (assembly GCA_006937985.1). NCBI lineage: Eukaryota > Metazoa > Chordata > Actinopteri > Cyprinodontiformes > Nothobranchiidae > Aphyosemion > Aphyosemion australe. The sequence goes on along the minus strand of SSNS01000403.1, from coordinate 349,898 downwards.
CTGTATTTGGGGGACAATGAGCTTTTATTTCAGCTGTCATGAGCTGTTTGTCGTTTGACACGAGGCCATTTAAAACCAACTAGGAGAGGTGGCTGGGATTGGCATCTATTGTTCCAAGAACATTATTTTGGCAGGAAATTTACAGTATACTAAAGACAAATGAAATCAGAGGGAACTAGAACATAGAAGGCCGTGTAATGAAATCTAAATAGTAGTAATGACTGATAAGGCTTTAGGATAAACATGGTTGCTTATTAAAATGAGGCCACATGGCGTGGTCAACATCCTTTTAGGAAGGACATCACTGCAGACAGCTGATGGGAAATATTAATGAAGCTGAAAATTTGAGATGTAAACATTTAACTTTTTTTGGCAAAAGAAGGCGGCAAATACGAGGAAACAGGTTTATGAAATAGGCAGCGTGGATATGAATCACTCACCGAAGCTGGGACTGCAGCTTTCCTGCCTTGGTGATAAAATCCTCCCAAATAGGGTAGCTGCTCTGTGGGAGAAAAAGATAAACAATGACTGATGCCATCCCATTATCAAAACAAATTTCACAAAAATGCACGTAGCTTATCTTAACCATCAGTGATGAACTGCTGAACCGCCTTTTCATGCAGAGTCACCCCTAAAAGTATGTTTTAACCCACTTGACATCAGACCTGATGATTTCACAGAATCAGTTTTCAAAGCACAGGGAATGTGTAATCATACCAGGTTTCACACAAATGGCTTTTATTTGCCTCTAATAAACTCATATTTTCTGTAACTCCCATATTTAAGTGACAAATGAAGATTACCATCTTGTCCTCTGTGTGTGTTAAGTTGTAAAATGGGTCATGGGCCTCCTTTGGAAAGTTTCCAACACAAAGAGAGCACTAATACTACGGTCTAATGAGCCCGGTTCCAGATGGGCCTCAGACTTTCCCAAATTCCTGGACTCAAAGGGCTCAGTACAGAGAAGAAGTGGCATAATGCAGAAAAGAGAGGTGGCTAAGAGACTCGGAATGAGTAGATTTTGCCACTAGTGTGGCACTATCAGGAGCCTAAGGAATGTCATGTTTTCATGTCAAACATGGCACCAAACAACCAACTCAACTCATCCCACACACAGCCCAAAATTCTCTAGGCATTACATCACCATGGGTTATCTCAGTCTCTTTCTACTCACTCGTCATTCTTTCTCGATCTGTCTCATCATTTATTCTGCCTTTGCAGAGATCAGATCTAAACACAGTTCAGGTCAACCGACCTTGACCTCACAAGATGGCTTATAAACATTTATTTAGTCAGTGGGCAAATGTTTTTTCCTTTCCGCAGAAACCTTTAGGTATTGCTTTAAACCTCTGCACATACCCCTCTGTGCTCGCGAGTTGGCTTGGAGGAGCTGAACAGGAAGTGAAGTCTGAGCTGCGCTATAACAAACGGAAAATTGTTCAGAATCTGGTTCTGTCCTTTTTGGGAAACGTTTAGGTGACGGACCTGTTGTCTGTGAACACAGCCTGTCCTCTGTCGACTGGTAGAGGTCAGTTGCCTTGGCAATGTATGTGGCAGTGTGTGTGTGTGTGTCAGGAGCTGGCATGACAGTGAGAGTGAGTGAGAAGTTTGGGGAGGATTTCAGCAATTTTGACCTATTGTTCATAGGGGTTTTCCCAGATTGTTGGTGGCTCTGAGCTGGTGTGATTTTGAACTTAACTCCTCCTTTCCACCGAACCTAAAAGCATCACAAAACAGCCGCAAAACGTACTATGCGGCACTTAGCCGGCGTTATAGTGGGTGAGTTCCTTTTCACTGGCAGCAAAGAGTGATGTCCTGAACGCGTCCCAGAAACGAAGGGACACTACCGTTACGTTTCAAGTCTATTTTTTATGCGCTACACTTCCAAAACACGTAAAACTTCAGAGTTCAGATCTGGGCAGATAGGAAGCAGCATAAAACATCTGGAAACTTTCAAAATAAAAGTCACTTACAGCACGTCATTACCTGGGAAACCCTTGTAGCCGATGTAAACAAAACAGAAAATAAACCACAGATATTTTTGAATACATGCACCTGTCTTTCTGCTTGCTTGTTATTGTGTGGCCCTCACAAAATCACGCGTGGTGTTGCAATTCTCCCGTGATATTGTGACCTCACGGGATCAGCTGTGTGGAACGCTTTCCCTCCCGTTTGGTGTCAGAATTGCTCCCGATTGGAAGGGAGTTTGTGGGTGAAATGTTTCGTTACGCGCCACTTTCATGTCCGGTGGAAAGAAGGGGTAAGAATAAACAAGAAAGCTAAAAAGTGCCTCGTTTTTCACCATAAAAACACCACACTATATATGCTAGCACACCAAATTGTCATATGGTTACTTACGTGCATTACATTAGGATTTATGGCAGAGAAGGTGCCAAAAAAGGGTCAAAAACGTAGGATATGGTTATGTTGTTTGACAGTATGTGTTGTGTCCTGTGTAGTAGCATTTTCTGCAACCATCAGATTCTGTGACTCTTGGGGAAGAGCCTGAAGAAAGGCGACTAGACCTTTGTATTGTTTTTTTTGTTGTTGTTTTTCCAGAATGTGCCTTGCTTGAATGGCTTTTTCCAAGAATGTCTGCTCCACCTTTAAGGCCGTGACAAGTGTAAGCTAGAGAAGTAATGATTCATGTTGTACATATGTGTAATTTTGACCTGGTGTCATTGTTAAATCCAAATAAATGCAACACTACAGATGTTTGCTGCACAACTTTCCTCCAGAAAATCTGCAACTAGAGTGCATGCACACACTCACACACACACACACACACACACACACACACACACACACACACACACACACAACTATCAGCTGAACCATAAAGACCCACTCCATCAGTAGAAATTTGAATATTTCGCAAAAGAACACAAATATTCTAAGTGTTTGCATATGTGTACAGACCATCTTGAGATACCTGGGGCAACATCCACCGGCGTGAGGAAAGACACGCTGAGAGGTGCTGAATGCCTCAGCAGTATTCATAACAAACTTTTAGGCTCCAGTAGACCCGATGGCTGCACATTTGACCTCCACATGTCAGAGTCTTCATGCCCTGTGGGTAATTTTCTGCCCTGACAGCGACTTTCCTTTAGGCAAGGACGACAGCTGTGGGGGTAATCTGCTAATTATCCAAGAATACCTTGAAAATAAGATGTCCCAGTTTTGAACGATTGCCCTAGTTGGACATTTAAAGCTGCTGCTTCTGCTTTCAAACGCTGAAAAAAGTAGTGCAGACAGTCTAACATGAGAAAGTTCTACTCAGCCCTGGATCTGAATAACACCTGATGGGTTAACCCGCGCAGCTGAAGTCTCTCGTTTCGCTGGTGTTGTTTCCCTCTGAGTGAACACACTTTTTAAACTTACTTTCATGTCTCCGATAACTGTCTGGAAGAGTCCTCCGAGCGCGCTGCAGTCCTTCTCGATAACAGCCTCCATTTTTCAGGACCAACTCCTGAAGTCAGTCCCGACGCGGCGAGCCGTTTTTCCGCTGTTTGGAAAAGCCAGAACTTCCAGAAGACTATCGACACAGACGCGCAAACTGAGCCCTGGTGATGTCTAAAGGTCGGAAATAAAGAAATAACTTTTATCGCGGTCCGGTTCTGCTCTGGTGCGGCGTTTGAAATCAAAAGCTGCTGAGACAAAAAGAGAAATTTAAATCCCCTCTTCCCTCCGCATCGTCCCGCTCACATCCATGAGTAGATTGGGGATCTGATAGAGAACTAAAACTTATCCACGCTGGTTTTGGTAACGATACTCCGTACGCTGGCAGGTAAGTAAACAGACACTACGTTTCCCTGTCGTTGCCTCCAAGTACTGAAGGACAAGAGGGAAAGGAGATAGATGCAAACGAAGCGTGAAGTTTCCCCAAATCATCAAAGAAAAGCTATTTCCGGTTAAGGACTTCTGTCAAAATAAGAGCTGATCCAGACTCAGTTTAGTGTTGTTACAATGAGTTGCCCCATACTAAAACACACAGTACAATGGTACATAGGGTTCATGTGGAAGTAATTTATGTAAAAACGGTCAATATAAAATGTAGGACTGATACTTGTCATGTTGATGCGAGGCCATGTTTTATTGTGAAAGTGCCTTTTAATTTTTGGGATTTACAAGGGAGATGATCTTGTTATCGAACCATAAATCTTTTTAGTTACTGTCCGTTTTATATTTGTTTTAATTTGTTTGTTTGTTTGTTTATTAGTTTGTTTGTTTTGGGAAGGTGGCGAATGGGTGCAAAAGCAGAAATAGAAAAATAGCTTTAAAAAGTTTTAAACTAGATCCATCACTATATAGTAATAGGTGTCAAGTAAATATATCAATAATATTTACATTATTTATGAATTTAGGCTGCAACTTAATGATAAATGGTATAAAAAAGCTTTAATAAAAACGACCTTTCACTCTTCTATTACGGATAAAGTCTGACACCTAGTGGACAAAATGGAAATTACAATATAAAGTTTGAAGAGCTCAGTGTTTTCCCCATCTCAGCTTTTGTTTGTGTGCCTTTTTTGGGAAAATTAATTTAGTTATTTCGGTTTTCTTTGTCTATATAGGCTACGCAACAACAAAAGGCATGCAACTGCCTGCATGCTGCTTACTTTTCCAGTAGAGACACATGTCTTCCTTCAGGGAACTGAAATGTTCTCTAAAGGCAGAATTACTTTCCCTACCAAAATTTTCATTACCACAACAGAGGCCAGTTTTAGCTGTATTCTCTGTCCATTTTTTATGCAAATATGCAATTTAAATCTGTGATAGAGCAATGCCAAAAATACAAGAAGAAACTATGTTTGTTACTATTATTTATCCAACATCCAGCCAAACAATAGGGATCTTCCTCTGACGTCACAAACACTAAACATTTAAATCATATTCAGGTATGCAGAGGGGAAATAAAGTGCAGTTTTGAAGTTTTTATATGGCCCCCCCACACCAGGATTTCTCAGTTTTCCTTTATGTTATATTATTTTCCACAAATTAAACTCAAAATAGGCTTGCATTTAAAAAGTATTTAAATTTGATCAAAGATGGAATTAAGGGTTCCTTTGTCCTAATAAAAATACCAATAAGTATTTTATTCTAGTTCTTTCATTTCATTGTGTAATATACAATAATTATTATTTTTAATGGAGCACTAAATGAGTAGCCTGGCCTGCCAGACTCTTCCTCTGTCTGTTCTACACAGCCAGCCATGGCTGGCCAGGCTAATGAGTTTCCTTTATTTCAAATTGAAGTGAATTTAAGTGAAATGCAAAAAAACAGAGTGAGATTCATGTTTTTTACTTCTCAAGTGCTTTCAACACCATCCAGCCGTCTTTGCTGCAGCAGAAGATGAGGGGTGCAGGAGTGGACGGACATCAGAATCAGAATAGACTTTATTATCGTTGTACAGGGTACAGCGAAATTGGAGTGCCACTCCATTTGGTGCAGGATAAATGTAAAATCAACACAATCAATCAAATAAATTTCAATCAAATAAATGTAAAATCAACAGTAATATGTGCAAAAATATAGAGTAGCAGCATTACAACAGTACTATGTACAAAAATATAGAGTAGCAGCATTGCAGGTCCCTATTGTGTGCAGAATATTTGCATATTGAGTGAAACTGAGAGAGCACATATATGTGTCACATCTGACTGCATGGATCATCAACTACCTCACTGACAGGCCACAGTACGTGAGGCTGCACAACTGCATGTCTGAGTGGTTGTGTGCAGTACTGGAGCTCCGCAGGGTACGGTGCTCTCACCCTTTCTCTTCACCTTCTACACCTTGGACTTCACCTACAACACCAGCAGCTGTCACCTCCAGAAGTTCTCTGATGACTCGGCCATCGTCGGCTGTGTGTCTGAGGGGGACGACCAGGAGTACAGGTCAGTCATCATGGACTTTGTGGACTGGTGTGAGCGTAACCACCTTCGCTTGAACACCAGTAAAACAAAGGAAATGGTGATTGACTTCCAGAGAAACACTCCTCCTCACTCACCAGTAAACATCCAGGGAGCAGACATTGAGGTGGTGGACACCTTTAAGTACCTGGGTGTTCACCTCAACAGTAAACTGAACTGGTCCCACAACACAGATGCTCTGTATCAGAAGGGCCAAAGCCGCCTCCATCTCATGAGGAGGCTGAGGTCCTTCAGAGTTAACTCCCAGCTGCTAAAATCCTTTTATCACTCTGTTGTTGGCTCTGTTATTCATTCTGCTGTGGTCTGCTGGGGTGTAGGCAGCTCTGACCGGAGACAGGAAGAGACTGAACAAGCTAGCTACCAAAGCTAGCTCGGTTCTGGGCTGCCCGCTGGATTCTGTTGAGGAGACATGGAGGATGATGGTGAAGCTGACCTCCATCTTGGAAAACCCCTCCCACCCACTGTATTCCACTGTGGAGGCCATGGACAGCTCCTCCAGAGGTAGACTGAGACATCCCAGATGTAAAACAGAACGCTAACGTAGGTCATTCATTCCCACTGCAAGTGTAGAACTCCACAGTTTAACTGTTACTGGCATTATCCTGTTACATGCTAACATCAGTGCTATATTCAGCATGTGTTCAATACCCAGATTATATGTCTGTGTCCTTTATGCTGCGTATTCTGGAAAACCCAATTTTCTATTTTTATGTTATTTTTAATGGTGTGAAGGTTACAATAATAGCATACTGCTTTTGTGTATTTAACTGTATTTTATTATTTTTCTTCTTTCTTTTCTCTAAATGTACGAGTGACATTCCCCTCTATGGGAACACTAAAGTCTATTCGATTCTGAACTTTGTGGCTCTTATGATTGGCTCTGCTGTTGGATTAGGAAACAGAGAGCATGATGGGAGAAAACCCATTGATTATGTACTACAATATAGTTTTCAGGTCATTAATGTTCCCTGGTCCTTCTCTGGGTGGGACTAAAGAATGTTCAAAAACAAAAAACCCTTTTATTTTGTTCTCGTTTCTGTCTCTTCCAGCCAGAAGGACATATGGTTCACTTCAAATCATAACTTTATTTTTATCTTCAATTGTCCAGATATTGTTAGTTTCTAAAAGCCTCCATCAAAAACCCTTTGCATCTCTCGACAGCTCTGAGTGACAGAATAAGTGCAGTTAACAATCACACACAAACACACAATATTATATTTGTATTATTTTTTTTATTTCTTTCATTTTAGGTTTACAAAAAAAATTAGTAACTGTTAAAAATAATCATTAATGTTCAATCAAGAGCTAGTTGTTGTAAATGATCCTAATGGAAGCAACAGTGAGATTGATAAATCAGAATAAAATAATCAACAAAGCTGTTAAATAATGCACCAACAGTTAAATATAAACACCAAACACTAATAAAACAACTAAACAACCAATCAGTGGAAAACGATTTTAGATCCATTTTGCTTTTTTTAGCTGATCAGAAGATAAATGGTTAGTGTAACTCATCAGAATAACAGATTAACCAATGACTGGATTATAGGTTTCAGTAGAAATGTGAAAATTACAAATAGTGAATGAATGTGTACAACAGTTATAATACTGTAAAAAAACGTTAATTCTTAACAAACCAGAACCTTTAAAAGTATAAACAGTAGGATGGTGTGATGTCACTCCTCAGCTCCAGTCAGGCTGCCTTTAGTCTTAAAAACAAACTAATTCACCTGCAGCTCTTTCAGCACACGCTTTATTTAGTAATAATTAAACGTTTTTTATGAGTTTATCACTCAACACATGGGATTATGACAGAAAACTTGTTTTCATTTTGCAAAAAGACTTTTTAAAGTCTCAAACATCTGTTTGATCTCCAGGAGAAAGCTGGCTCATTTCCTATTTTAGTTTTTGTTAAGGAGTCTTGACAAATCCAGACTGGTCATTTCTGAAACTGATCTTCTCAGCAGCAGAGATTTTTTGGGGTAAAAATACGGCCCTAATTAAAAAAAAAGGTATATTTTGTGATGTTTTCTGTGTTTGAAGTGCAGATTGCTCTGTGACAATCCTAATGAAGCGTGAACGTCACAGAGCTGAAAAGCATCACGCGTGGTGAGGCGAGCTGAAAAGCATCACGCGTGGTGAGGCGAGGCTGACGCTTTAGGGCAGATGTTATGAAGCAGGTGATATTAGTTCATGTTCACGCTGCCTGTTACTTCCTCCATCTCTTGAAACCCATCACCAAACTGCAGCCGTAGCAAAGAGTCACAAAAAAAGCAAATATCTGGAAAAAAGAGAAAACAAGGTAACAAATGAGAATGAATCTTTTTGGTATGGGAAAAAAAAAACAAATGCTATTTTATTCAGTTATTTCAGCATATTAAGAACAAACTGTCTGTGTTTGCTAAAGCCAGCGTCTCACTGGGCTGCAACAGTTGGGGACAAATTACAAACAACATTCACAAGAGAGTTTGAAAAATGTCTGGAAGCATTCTGGAGGCTGCACAGCCTCCGTCTCTGAAGCTCTGAACAAGCTGATTTCTCTAAAACTAGTCACAGAATCGATACATCTGAAACCAATTTCCATTTGAGTAAACTTTAGCTCTAAAGCGTGAGAAATGTGAAACAACCTTGGCAATAAAATGAGGGTAAATTACAACCAGATTTAGCCCACCACCAAACAGCAGGAGGCAGATAATAATGTACAATCTGTAATGGATCAGCATGAGTTACGGAAAATGACCCATGACTGTTCACTCCCTCAGGACTCTGGACACACTTCCTCATTCAGAACTTATTGACTGTCTTCCCTCAAGAGTCAAATCTTACTGACAGAACTGTGGCTGGACTCAAAGAAGTGTAACTGGCCCCCTGCATGTACGGAGATGCACCGATCCTGGTTTTCAGGGCAGATACCGATTTATGACTGTTGCACAGCTCTGAGCTGCCAATACATCTATATTCTGAACCATAGTGAACAGAATAGCAACATTTTTTGTGATTAACTTGAAAATAATGATACTGGAAGTAAAAATGTTCACATCGAAGATCTGTTTTTTATTGCTGCTTGGCAACAAGTACAGACAAAAAAAGTCATAATTTTTTTTCAATCAGTCGGTCCCTGATAAGCTGATCATGATGAATATTGATCAAATCTGATGGATTGTTGTTTTTTTTGGGGGGGGGGGGGTGCATATTTTAGTATTTATATAATTATCACAGACCTGAGTCTTTATAGGCAGAAATAAGAAAATTTGTCAACTTCTTTTAGTTTTTTTTTAATATAATGAATTATTGGCTGATAGAATAACAGCTTACTTATTTTTATTGGAATTTTATTAGTTTGAATGCTGTTAAGCATTCAAACTATTGTTTTCCTGTTTCTCTTTATTAGTTTGAATGCTGTTAAGCATTCAAACTATTGTTTTCCTGTTTCTCTTTATTATTCTTCTTCTTCTTCTTCTTCTTCTTATTATTCTGCTTCCGTACACTTTTTTGAACCTTTTCAACTCCTTAACATTTTCAGCTATTTCAGCAAATTTGGTATCAAATCGTTCAGCTCGTTAAGCTCTTTCCGGCTATTACTTTTGGTATTGATACGTTTAATATTTTAGGAGATATTCAGCTTTTTCTGCGATTTTTCAGCCCATTGAAATGAATGGGAAATGCTTCAAATCCTTCAAATTTTCAGAAAGTCATTCAGCTTGTTTGAACTTTAACTACTTCAGCATACTTCAACTTAGAGACTTCATTCAACTTTTAACAAACTCAGAACACATTCAGCTCTTATCTGATTATTCAGCTTCTTGATATCTTTTACGGTTTTTCTATAATCACAGGTTAAACTTGAGGTACGATTTTGGAAAGTGCAGGAATTTCTCCTCCTTCCCCCATTCAAAAGAATAGGGCCGAAAACCGACTTTGCTCGACTTCAGACCGTGTCCTGAGAGAACCGTAGAACCGACGGAAATGAGACTTGCACTGAATAAAAGCTGACGAAAATTCCTCCGTTTTGAGCTATAATTTATGGACGTACTCCAAACATTGTGGTCGTAGTGATAATCTCTTTGGAGAGTAATCAGTTTTCAGAAATGTTTCTCACACCTCTAAACTGTTTCCAACTGCCGATCCTTCACTCTAACATTTTTAGGTCACAACCTCTGCGAACACATGTTTGCTACAGCCACATCGTTTGGGCTACTGAAACAATTATATCTGAAAAAGTAGGAATCTTCGTCAGCTTCGATAGGATGTCTTTATTTTTGCTGTAGCTGTCACGGTTCGGACGCTACGAGCCTCAGAAGGCAGACAGTGCCAGATTTTCCCATTGACTCCCATAATAATCCAGACATGTGATTCGATCGCTGTCTGAGAGATGAAATTGTCTC
>SSNS01000403.1:276938-334010 GCA_006937985.1 Aphyosemion australe | reverse complement strand
GGTCTGATGAACCCAGTGCCCCCCCCCCATCCCTGCTCTCTGATTGGCTGAGAGAGTTCATGATTCTTCTTGGTTAACAGAAATACGCACCCACACATATTATACATCAAATCGATCGGCTTGGTCTTAGGAACCCATTGCCCCCCCCCACCGCCAACATCCCTGCTCTCTGATTGGCTGAGAGATTTCAAGCTTCTTCTGGGTTAACAGAAATACACCCCCAGACATGTTATACATCAAATTGATCGGCTTGGTCTCAGGAAACCAGCCGTCCCCCAGCCCTGCTCTCTGATTGGCCGAGAGAGTTCAAGCTTCTTCCAAGTTAACAGAAATACGCACCCAGACATGTTATACACCAAATCGATCAGCTTGGACTCAGGAAACCAGTCGTCCACTATGCCTGGTCTTTGAATGGCTGAGAAAGTTTTGAAACTTTAAAGTTCAATTTCTGCTCGTTCTAACAGTTTATTTTTTATCTCATTCTGCTAACTTTGACAATTGAACTCATTTTCAACTTCACTTCAGTTCTAAGGCATGTTCATCAATTTCAGCTGCTAAATTCACAGTTCAGCTGATTGTGAAAATTTAACTATTAAACTATTCCTACTCAAATATTCGTTGTTTAAACATTTTAGCTGTTCAGTTTTTTAAACTATGTTTATAGTTTTCAGATTTTTGCTGTTTAGGATTTTTTTCTTCATCTACTTTTTGTGCTCTATTAAACTTGTTAAATATTTTTGCTCCTAATTCTCCACATACATTCAGCTGATTTTGACATTTAAGCACAATTTAAGCTTCAGTTCATTTCTTAAGCATCTTCAGCTATCAGTTTCAAAACTCAGCATATGCTGCTAAATTCACAGTTCAGCTAATTGTGAAAATTTACCTATTTCACTATTGCTACTGAAATACCAGAAGTTTAAACATTTCCACTGTCCAGCTTTGTAAACTTTGTATGGAGATTTCAGCTTTCTGCTGTTTAGCAGTTTTTCTTGATTCTTCACCTATTTTTTTTGAGCTTCATAACATTTCTTGGAGATTTTTGCTCATAAATCTTCAAATCCATTCAGCTCATTTTGACAATTAAGCTCATTTTAAGCTTGAATTCATTTCTTAAGCACCTTCAGCTATCATTTTAAGCAATTCAGCATTCAAACGCATTTCTGCTAGAAATGCAATTAATCTAGTTTATTTTGTTTTCATTTTACTATTTATTTTTTATTTTATTTTTTGTCTATATATATTTTATGTTATTATTTACTTATTTTGTATTTTTTATTATTAAACATAATAATAATAATAATGATAATAACTTAATGATATAACAGACCAATATCAATTCTAAAAAAAGATGAATGTCATCCACCAGAGGGCAGAAGACATGTACAGGATTCAGGTTTTAATCCTGGTACATGTGGGCTGATTTAAGACCAATTTGCAACAATAATCTACAAATGTGTAATTTGAGGAGGTGTACAGGACTCACCGTGGCTACCACATTGATGCTGTACTGCCTGTAGGTCAGTACGGTGAAGATGTTGCCCCGAGGGTGAGTTATACACAGAACAGATTCATTGATGTTGGTTAGCGGCTTGATGGACGCTCCTCCATTCGCTGCCGTGGTCGCTGCTTCCAACACAAAAGCCGCGAAGTAGAACAGCAAAGCTATGAAATGGTAAAACACATCCTGAGGAGTAAAAAAGAGAGGTATGTTATAAATAAATAAAACTGAGCACAACCCAGCTCTTTAACATCTGTCAAATAAAGGACAACAGAATAGGAGCCCACATGAAGAGTGGAGATGTTTATGTGCCTGAATATTATAATTATTAAGAAAACCAACCACAGACACAGAGGAGGATATTAAAGCTAAAGATGGGCTGTGTCTGAGAACCAGGAGGGTTAATAAGACTTTGTGTTGCTGACTGTAAGCCTGGCTGGGCTACAAGCAGCCCTTTGTGGGATTTCTGTGTGAGCTCATCATCCATGTCACTCATTGTTCGGCTAAAAACAAACAAGCCCTCAGGCCCGGCTACTCTTGGGCGCTGGGCGTGGATCCTGAGGAGAGGCCGGCTCTGTCTGAGAGACTGAGCCCACTGCACCACTACACTGGAGATAAAACAGGACCGCAGCGTTTTATTACCCGAATATAACTCTAACGTTTTTACAACGTACATCTGAAGTAATCTGCAAGGATATGACACAGTTCTTGATAGGCTACATCTGTGATTGCTCTCTTTTCAGATTAACACCATCCCTTTATCTGACACTTGGAACAGAAAACCAACCACAGCAGCACCTCAAACCAGAAAACTCCTCTAAAACTTTGGAAGAGTGGAACTACTTCCCAAAATTCCAACCATACATTTGTGATAGTCTAACCTCATACACAATTCCACTGTTTCAAGAGATAAACTGTATAAGATGAGTAAAAAGCACATAGATCAAGAGAAATGTCAAAGCTGCTGCAAGGGACTCATTAGGGTCACCATAGTAACCACCATCAAAATACCATTTACATCGTGTAAAATCCAACATCCATATAAACTTTGTATAACGTCTCTATTGTGAAGGATTCCTGTTTTAAACAGCTCTAAAGCCCGGGCCACACTACGTTTTTCGGCTGTCACAAGCCCTTTTTATAAAACAATGGCGGCAATTTGCCGCAAAGCCGAGGCAGCATCTGGGAGCCTAAGGTCGTTTATAAGAGCTCAGACCGTGGCGGTAATGTTGCGCAATCATGTCATTTTTATAAAAGATTACGCGATGGCGGCATAAAGGAGGTATGGGGGCGGTCTCTGCGCTGTCACGTACTTCCGTTTATCTTGGACATAACTTGCTTTTTATTGTGATCGAAGCCGCGTTTGTTTCTTTCACAAGCAGCTACAGGTGTCTGTCCTCCACAGTCCCTGTGAGCTGTCAGATGATCTGAGCTGCAGATCTAACGGAGAGAAGCTCCCGGCGAGCTGCATCGCTCAGTTTGCCATCTCAGCTGGTTCTGTTTACAAAACGAAACGTATGCCCGTGTTTACTTTCATTTTCTATATAGTTCCTATATAGAGCTCGGCATTAATTCATCACGTGATCATGACACCACCCTCTGTTGCGCCAAGGCTTAATGTGCATTTATAAGACCGGTGAAGCTGCAATATTACCGCAATATTACTATCAAGCGTGGCGGCACCAATGCCGCAAAATTCCCGCAAGGTGATGCCGCCATGGCGCGTTCATAAGACACACGTTGCGGTAATATTACGCTGATTTGTCGGCACGGTGTGTCTTATAAAAAGGGCTACAGAGGTCTGCTTCATGTGACCTGTGAGGACTCTAGAGAGGTGGCACACTGTACGGCCCAAGATTCCAGTGAGCCAAACTGCACGACGTCTCGCTAGGACACGTCAACATCACGAGCGTACTCGCTGAAAAGCATACGTCACTAAAAGCAGACAGATACCCATGGCAACAACAATGAAAAAACGCTTCTTTTATTAGACCCTGAACCACTCTGGGTGTTGCTACCATTGTTGCTAATGCTGCTTATGTTACTCTTGAACTCTCATCACAAGTTTTTCGCGTCAATCCCTGGATGTATTTTCATTGGTCTATTGCAAACCGGAGTTGTGGAGGCTGAATTTGGTCGTGGAGTGCTCAAAAAGCTGTCACTGAGCTGATCACACTGGATGGCTACAGACCTGCAAATCACCGTCACCGTCACCGTTTTTGTCACAACTCTGTCCACGATGAGAGATCTGTCTAGGACGGCCAAAAAACGCGGTGTGGCCCAGGCTTAACTTATGACTTTTTTTCTTAAGTTAAAAAAGTTCTATGGTTGATACAAAACATGTTCATGAAGTTCTTTGCACTAAACCCCTCTCACATTCAGCAGTTTCATTCTTGCCAGTTTCAGTACCTTCCAAAATGAGCCGTTTCAGGGCTCTGTCACTTTAAGAAACAAGCTGGAGCTGGCCACGCCCACCCAATCCCAGCTGAGGCTGCTATGAGCTGAGAAGCTCCGATATCTGGGAGGGGCTCAAGTAGAGCCACTGCTCCTCCAGCAGCAGCTCTCTCTTGCACATGAGAGGTGGTTACGTTCTATTTTCCACATTTGTGACATCACAAACGGAGACGTTTTGAAACGGTTTGTTTAAGGCACACAATCCCTAAAACCAAAACACTGACAGGAAACAGATTGATATTTTACTTGGAGTGTTTATAGAGGCATAGAGACCCACATGACAGCACAAAGGGATGCAAAAGGTGAGTTTTGCATAATACGTCCCCTTTTAGGGGCTGCTTCAAAAAAATTTTTTTTCGGTAAAATAAAAAATTTGTGTTTTATTTAAGTAAAAAAAAAAAACATTTTCTCCAACAAAATCACAAGGATACAGAGCTTTCTCTATTTGTCACTGGAAATGTGAAAACAATATAACCTTTACCAAGTAAACAGCAGGGTCTATAAAATATTGATGAAATGAGCTGTTTATCTAAAGCTTACCAAGAAGTTCCAGTCCGTGTTAATGCGGTCAGCCAAACCCGTGATGAGGAGGGTGAGGTAGGCCGAAGAGAGCAAGAAGGTGGTGACAGACACAAACATCACCCAGCCCTGTAGCAGAGGCACGGGCACATTGGAGGACGCCACCAGGATCCATACGAGACATCCGAATAACTGAGAAAAACAGTAAACATGGTCAAAATGTTTACTGTCCAAAGTACTGCTGTTGATTACTGATCCAGAAGCTAAACATCCTCTGTCAATCTGAATAAATAATAAATGGTCAATGCAACATGTTTCTGCTCCACCTGGTGACCTTTCTTTTCAAAGGTTTCAAACTCCTCACTAAATTATTTGGTTTGCAACACTCTAATATTAGATTTTGAAGAAATCGAGAGTTCATTTCTTTATTCTCAAAACTGGAAATTCACTCCAAAAATTAGGCTGGATCTGTGCTGGGGTAGATTTTGATTACCAATTTATGTCCCCATAGTTTTTGAAATTTCCTTGACATGTTGACCTTTTTTTGACATTTCAACATTAATCTCAAAATTGGGAAAAAATACATTTTGCCCTTTTTTTCTCTTGTAAAAAGGTCCACTTAGACTCTGTTGAGTCCATTATCAAACCTCTGTTTACTCATCACCAGTGTTATTTCAGACTAAGATAGCTGCAGATTCCCCAGCTGAAATCAGAATTATTGATATCTGAAGATTTTTTAGAGAAACCATTTTTCACTTATTATTTTTGAAAATGATGGGTCACTGAGTTTTTCATGCAGGCTGAACATGAAAATAGTCTCCTCCACCTATCTCCTGCATTAGCTTCTGATAGAAAACAGACTCTAGGTGAAACTCTAGGATTAGAAAATCCTGACAGATCTACGTCACACTGTCACTTAACATTCATGGACTCACCCATCTTGACTCACGACGGGGAAGGCTGTTGTTGGTTTGGCGTCCAGGAAGCAGCAGAGAACGCCTCAGCTAGTAGAAGCTAACCATTAGCATTAGCAACTCCACCACACAGCAGAACTCCTCCAGGCTTGTGTTATTTGTGGAGATAAAACATCAACGTTGCAGAGCAAACAGAGTCAGTGGTAGAGTCATGTTGCTGTTAACCAATCAGAGGAGAGATGTCCAAAAATCAGGAAATAAGACTCCAAATCCTGTCATCTGAAGCTACTTTCTCCTCTGGCTGAATTCCTAATGCTGAAACAGGTGCACCGCAACTTTTTTCCCCACAGTACGACTTACAATGCATTCATTCATACTATAGACCTTTAAAACTCCAAACCCTTTGTCTTAATCGACATACTAAGAAAAAAATATCTAAAACATCAGAAAGTTGTAATTGTTAAATTAAACAATACACATCTATGCAGAAAAATGTCATCCTAATATTTAAAGGGATTCTAGTCAGTTTTGGCTTGTTTTTAGCACCCCCTAGTGTTCTTAGGCAAAACCGAAAGTAAAACTTATCTCTCCTTGCTGTGCGTTTGTCTTTTTAACACCTTAATCTAACTGCTGAAATGTCTCCTCAGCCTTCATTAGTTTCTACGGGAGTTATTCATCACTAAATCAAACACATCAGCTGTGTTCATGATCTAAAACATGCAGGAAACATGCTGGAAGCAGACTGCAGAGCCAGGTAGATCAAGCTCAAATTTTTGTAAGTCCCAACAGACCGGACCGGGCAACTGTGAAGTTGCACGTGGAATATTCTGGCCACAGGGGGCGACAGGGGCTGGGTGGCCTTTCATTCACCCTGTAAAGGGTCTTTTTAGCACATACTGGCTCAAGAACATAATTTTAAAATATTAAAAAGTCACAAAGTGTCCTTTTAATAAAACTTATATAATAATTGCACTATTCAAACTGTGTGCACTAATTAAATCAGTAGGTGTAGTAATAGCATGTGAAAAATACCTGAATTTAGGACATGGTCAAAATGTGATGGTGCTTACAGGCTGCATGTAAAAACGGCATGTTACCCGAACCCTAACCCATTAATATTCCTCTCGCCTCTGACTGGCTAACAGCAATGCCTTCTATACTCTTCTTACTTGGGTAAAAATGCAACGTTGATGTTTTATCACCACAACACAAGGCTGAGTGTGATTCGCCATGTTGTGAAGTTGCTAATGCTAAAGGTTAGCTTCTACTAGCCGAGAAGTGCTCTGCTCTTTCTGCTGCAAAATCAACACAGCCTTCCATGGTCACAAGCCAAGGTGGCTGAGTCCATGCTTTTTTTTTAATGCTTATTTTTGGGACATAGAAGAGCCTGAGTTTATCAGACCCGATCATCTCCCCATCTATTTTCTTTCGGCGGCTAATTTAGATGCCAGGGTAGAAGACTATTTTTACGTTTAGCTTGCATGTGAAACTCAAAGTGACGATCGTATTTCAAAAACAACATATATTATACGGTTTCTCAGTGAACAAGTCCTTTAAATGTGAGGTACATGCGTCAAAAGCACCCAGATGAATTACAGTATTTGTAGAGGTTATGTGAGTATTGCAACTTCTGAAAATGGGAACTAAAAGATATGGCAAGTTTAGTTGAAATGCAAATTTGAAGGTAATACGATAGCTGATAGAGGTCATCAACAACCATGTCACTGTGTGAGTCTGTGGTGGAAAAGATAAAGAGTTCACTGGAGGCCATCATCAGCAGAAATTGAGATTAAAAGTGTGCAAATATGAACAAAACAGAAATCGAAGAGATGCATGGTTGGCTAGGACAGGGGTCCTCATCTTGCAGATCTGGAACCACATGTGGCTCTGAAGGGACTCCTTGGAACTCTGAAAATGACGTGAACCTGAGTAATGTTTATAGTCTCAACAGGAAAGGGTAGTTTTAGCAGCTTTTCCAACCATTTGTTTTCACTATGACCATCGAGTCTCCACACGGTGTTTGGTTTTAATAATAGAAATAGTTTGGCTGCCTGACTGAACTGGAATTGGTGCTTTTCTAGTCTTACTGACCACTCAGACCACTTTACATTAGTCATCTTTTGAAAATTCTTGTATTTTTCTTATACCCAATGTATCTTGCAAAATTAGAAAAAATCATAACGTCATTTTTTTTAAAATATTGAGCAGCCCCACATCACAGGTCATATAATGTAGGCCTTAAACCCCGCCCACACCACACACACACATACACACAGATCCATCAATCAAGAGGATTGCATCGGGTTTAGTGCCATACACAAGGAAACTTCACGGTGTAGTGGGGAGGCTGAGAGCAAACCAACAACAACTGCCATGGAACCACTCTTCCCACTGAGCCATTGTGTCGACTGCTCTCCAAATCTAACATACTGTACTTTGTAAAGTTCTTTAATAAAAACACTATGTTTATTTTAATTATTTGTAGTTTGAGAACAAAACATGAGAAAATTTACATTTGGTTGATCATTTGCTGATACTCCTAAACAGAGCTACATTTGTAAGGAAATCTAATTTTGATTTCGTTTTCCATTGAGATTGCCTCTAGTGGTGACGAGCCTTGTTTTCCAGTGAGGGAGATGCCCCCCCCACACACACACACACACCATCACACTGCCTCCGCACAGATTTTACGGGGAAGGGGGCGGGCTTAGCAAAAAAAAAAGATGTATTTCTTACATTATATCACACTACATGATAGACAATCACTTTTACGGAAAATCATGCATATTCCTGAAAGGGGAAAACTCCAGATTGCTGCTTTAACCTTCTTAGTCGTATTTAGTGTTTTTACTCAGCTGTTTTGTGCTTTTTTCTTTACTGTTTACTTTAGCGCTTGGTGTTGAGTGTGAATAACTTGGCTTTGGCTAATATATCTGTTTTCAAAATGGATTATGTGTAGCAAAAATTTGAGATTGCGACGACGATACATTTGCGATATATTGTGCAGCCCTAATTCTAAGGGTACAAATTTAATGGCTGTATTAATTAGATTTTGAGCGTGTATTTTGTTTCAGTCAGAAAAGTTACAGACCCATGGGTTAGGAGGAAACGCCTCTGGGTAGCAGTGTTGAAAAACAAAATAAAAAATCAGTTTACAGGATTTCTTAATTATTTTGAGTCACTTTTGGCTGTTGTATTGTGAAAATGAAAAAGCATTTCTGTTCATGGTACATATTTGCTTCAATAAAAAACAAACACGTCACATAAATCATATTTTAAAATATCAGAGATCTTTCACATCACATAAAGACAAACCACAATGACATGATTAATAAATCCAACTAGAGGCTGTGTGCTGTTGTTCTTGACGTGCTGCCCAACAAGTGGCCAAGTAGGCCTTGTCTACAGCTGATAACAGATCAAATCTGTCTTTAGGGCCAATGTTTCCACCCAAGGGCCTATAAAGGCCATCAGCAGCTTTTAGATAATAAAATTATCAGAAGATTAGAGGTTGTGTGGAGACAGAGGTCACCTTGTGGGGTAAAGACACACTAATACAGGCTCAACAAACTACAATGAGCTGTCCTCATAAATATTAATAAATGAGGTAATGATTTCATGTGTTTTCTGGACTGTGGCCATTATTAATACAAAACACGTGTGGATGCCTGCAGACACTGCTTAAAGTTGAAACTAAGGGCAATCACAGCAGCACTGATCAATGCAAATTAATGCATCAAGCAGAAAAACGCGTTAGTCCTCATCTATTATAAAAAGGTAATAATGCATTAATTAAGACATCACTATAGTAACTAAACTGTGATCAGAAGGCTATTTAACACGAAATAACCTCATGCAAAAGGACACTTACTATTTCTAAGCAGACGAGTGCTCCTGAGTAGGTCCTCAGCACCTCCAGTCCCAAAGGTAAAGATATGGTAGGCGCTGGGAAGGAGGTGGCGGCGGGATTAGCGGCTGGTTCCGACATCTCTCTCTTCCTTCTGCCTGTCTCCCCCCCGCCTCTCGCTCTCCTCTGGCTCTCACCCGCTCGTCTCCCTCAGAAACAACCCGCTAAACAAAAGACAGGAGCGAGAGAGGGGAGAGAAATTCCTCCGGAGTCATGTGTCCCCCAAACAGGTCGGACAGGTGCAGCGGCCACTCCCTGGCAACCGCTGCTGCGTTCAAGCACGTCTCGGAAACCTCTATATTACGTGCGTGAACGCAACAGATTCGAGTTAACAAATAGTTTTTAAAAATAGGTTTACGATACTTTTATCCAAACAACTGATCGTTTGTATTTAAATGTCACAACATAGTTATCAAAAGAACGGAATATTCAAAATCACGTATTTAGGATTTTCAAGTTGTTTTTCTTGCTGCTGCTTTCGCCTGATGATCTTTTGTCCGACACCACGTGAACGCAGCAGTTTTCCTTCACACTGAGCCATTCTCAGAAAACTTGGCCTCCTCTGTGTGAACCCTCACAGCTACCGAGGGACACCACACCATCACAGCAGAGACAAAATCAGATGCCTGTTAGAGATCAGAATAAATAACACATGTGTGCATTTCAGTGTGCAGGAACACTAAAGTAAAGCGTGTTAACAGGTAAATATTAGCTTAATGGAAAGACAAGAGAAGTGATTTGCTGCATGCAGTCATTTTTTAACACTCTATTTACATTTTACAAAACTTTTTTAATTTACCAGTAACTCAGAACTGTTACAAGAGTCAAGAAAAGCCGTTGCAGTAGGTAAGTCAATGTTAATGATTAGCTTGGATTTTGGTTATGTGAGCCAATGTTGATATAACCTCTGAGAGGGCAGTGTTCCTGTTAGTGTGGCAAACAATTCAGATGAAAATGACACATTGCTCTCCTAGAAGTGTCTCCAGTTATGAATACATAAAGGTTTAGACAGGACAGGTATAAGATGGAATGAAAATAGCTGAAAAGGCTGTGGAAATGGACAAAAAAGGACACACACACTTATCTCCTAGGCCTGTAGTCTTCTGCAATAAGTGCGTTTGGCTAGTTTCAACAATATGAAGCAATGCTGAGCTGTCTAGTACACCATTACAATAGATATCAACATGAGATGTTCCATGTCACATCATCATCATCACATAGTGTGATGTGAACTGGATTTCAGCAATGATGTGAGAAGAAAGTGAAGTGACAGTAAAAATGAAGGGGTCTATTTTGTAAGAAATGTACCCAAACAGACGGCAGTAACTACCCTAAATTACTGCAGGTCCAGTGCATTGATAGATTGATACCCATTGTGATGAAGTTCCTGGAGAGGCTGGTACTAAAACATGTTAAGTCTGCGCTCCCCGATAATCTGGATCCCCAGTCCAGTGGCGGCTTGTCCATAGGGGGCGATGGGGCGCTGCCCTCCCTCACATAAAGGGAGAAAAAAATCTAAAAATGAAATAAAACTACATACACTGCCTGTCCAAAAAAAGTCTCCACCTGGATTTAACTAAGCAAATAGGTACGAGCCTCCTACTGGATAATTTCTGCATGGTTTTTCCTTCGATGTCGGCTCTTCCTATCATTGTGAAGCAGAATTCACCAAGCGTTGCATTGTTCACCCACTAATAGGGAACGTGAGCTGGGGTTAGACCGTCGTGAGACAGGTTAGTTTTACACACATGGTTCCACATGGTTTCAGCTGGTAACAAGTTATTTAACCCCAACTGGTGCAATGAGTTGCTTCTCATTTCTTAAACAACCATGTGGAAAGACACATCTGGTGGTCGTGGAAAAGGTTTACCCAGAGGGGTGCATCAGGGTAAGAAGAGAGGCAGATGAAGTGATGCACCCATAGTGCCTACTGTACAAGCCTGTGGGGGCGGGGCTATGATCTGGGGTTGCTGCAGTTGGTCAGGTCTAGGTTCAGCAACAGGATGTGCTCCAAGAATGAGGTCAGCTGACTACCTGAATATACTGAATGACCAGGTTATTCCATCCATGGATTTGTTCTTCCCTGATGGCACGGCCATATTCCAAGATGACAATGCCAGGATTCATCGGGCTCAAATAGTGAAAGAGTGGTTCAGGGAGCATGAGACATCATTTCCACACATGGATTGGCCACCACAGAGTCCAGACCTGAACCTCATGGAGAATCTTTGGGATGTGCTGGAGAAGGCTTTGTGCAGCGGTCAGACTCTACCATCATCAATGCAAGATCTTGGTGAAACATTAATGCAACACTGGATGGAAATAAACCTGGTGACATTGCAGAAGCTTATGGAAACAATGACACAGTGAATGTGTGCTGTAATCAAAAATAAAGGTGGTCCAATGAAATATTAGAGTGTGTGACCTTTTCTTTTGGTGGTGACTTATTTTTTTGGGCCAAGCAGTATGTGTGAGGATGCTTTTCATGAATTACATTCTTTTGATTCTATTTCACCAACTAGATTGTTCCATAAGATGCTGTGTTTGGTGGAGGCCACCTTAACAGTTGCATCTAGACAGAATTTTCTGACCAACTAACCATAGGTTGTGAAAATGGACCCACACCTCTGTTTCTTATTACAGGAGCCCCTCGGGGCTGTGTCCTAAGCCCATTTCTTTATTCCCTGTACACAACTGCTTACCAACCGACACCACTAAAGACAGGAGGAGGGTTAGAGAGAAGCTTAAAATCTGTAATGAAGACAAAAATAAAGTTATTTAAAGCTTGTATGAGCTCTGGGATAATGGAAAACGTTGGTCCAATTCACCTGTGTTTTCTCCACAACTCTGCTGGGGAGACATTTATTCCTATTTAATAGAAAGCCCTGGACCCTTCACTCATGAAAAATATTCATTTATTTCATTAATTTTATTTATAAAGCATCTTCCACTACCTCAGCAGAAGCCCAAGGTGCTGAACACAAGCATTAGCCCCATGTCTATCTCCGTCAACACATTTTCCTCCATTTTATGCCTTCACATCGATGTCCAAGAGCTCTGAAACTGTATAGCTTTTATTGTCACATTTGGGTTTGCTTGTATGACCCTACCCAGAAGCCCTTGTGCGGTGACGTCAACTGTAGAATACCCTATTACCTCTCCCCCTGCTGCTTACCATTTTCTCCTGAATACTAAAGTCAACATGTACTGCTGGAAATACCCAAAATGGGTTGGCAGTATATAAAATCTTCTTAACCTGTGCCTAGTTGTGAATTTTCATCTCTCTAGCTTACCTTTGCAATTTTCAGATATCATTTCCAATCTTTGTATTTCCACTTTCCCAGCATAAGTACCCTTTATCAGAGTGATCTTCATCCTTGCATCCTTGTATACTTATCTGTTTAAATCTGAGCTGTATTGGTATTTCTCCCATTTTGATCTGTACTGACACCACTGGTGTAGATCTGATTGCACCACAACATAATCTTAAAGCTTGGTTTTGTAAGTTTTCGATTTTATTCAATAATGTTTTGGATGCTGAACTGTATACTGTACAACCATAGTCTATAACTGAGCTAACCATCACAACATGTATGTGTTTCAAAGTGTGGGCACTAGCTCCCCACTCATATCCTCTCAAACATCTCATTATATTCATAATTGCTTTACACCTTTCTTCTGTTCTATTAATATTCTTTTCCCATATTAGTTTGGTATCAAATATAACTCCAAGGTATCAAACTCTATTTACTTGTTCCAACGCTTCACCATGTAATCTTAGATTATCCATTACAGTCTTTTTCCTAGTAAAACCATACTTTTTATTTTTTTCCACCAAAAAGTTAAGACCCCAGTCCTATGACCAGTGTTCAACTACTGCAATTGCTTCCTGCATTTTCTTATGTAGATGTCCAATTTTTCTACCCCTTTTCCACAATGTCCCATCAGCAAATAAAGCTTTTCAAAATTACGGAAAACATCATCTATTATAATACAAAACAGTATTGGACTGAATACACTTCCTTGAGGGATTCCATTAGCCACCTTTTATTCATTTGAAAGTGTGTTTCCTATTTTCACTTGAATCTTCCTATCAAACAAAAAAAGTGATTCCTAACCTTTGTAGTTTAATCAATAAGCCCTCCTTCTAAACCATATCATATGCCTTCTCCACATCAAAAAAACCCAAACTTTCTTTATTGACATGTGCATTCCTAATTTCTGCCTCAAGACACATGACAGCATCCATTGTACCTTTTTCTTTCCTAAATCTGCTTTGATATTGGGATAACAGTTCTTTCCTTTCAAGGTAATAAGCAAGTATTTCTGTACCCACCCTTTTCATTATTTTCCCTACATGCGACGTGAGTGTAATTGGTCTATATAGTTTGGTTTGACCATTTGTACAATTAATGCTTCTTTCCAAGTAACTTTTGTCTTTTTTTCTTCTGGCAGCTCTGTCGTTTAAGTGCTCAGGTGGTGGTTAGGTGATTGGGTGCAGCTGTGCAGGTAGGAGAGAGGAGGAGGGGCGCTGACTGGAGTCCTGCAGCTCCTGCTCCCGGGGCAAAGAGGCAGCAGCAGTAACAAGCTCACTCAGCACGTCCTTTTTATATTGTGTGCTTAAGGCGGGACTTTTAGAAATTACAAAGAGAGGAAGGAGGGAGGAGGGGTTGATTTCATTTATTTATTTTCAAAATAGAAATAAAGGAGCAGGAAAAATGTGAAAAACTACAGAATTTGTAGCTCAAAACCAGCATAGTAATAAATTATTAACCAGAACCGTTATACCTTTTTGTTTTTTTCACATGAGCTGTTAGTGAGACGTTTCTAAACCCACTGTACAAAGTGGAGATTTTTTTATGCTTTTGGCGCCTGCAAGTGGACAGGAGATGCAGATGCATGTCAGAAACATCCATCCATCCATCCATCCATTTTCTATACCTGCTTATCCACGCAGGGTCACAGGGGCGCTGGCGCCTATCTCCAGCAGTCTTTGGGCAAACGGGTACACTCTGGACAGGTTGCCAGTCCGTCACAGGGCAAATCAGAAACTCAAGCTTTGTGTGCACAGACATAACAAAGCAACTTTTTTAAACATATAGATAAAAACAACTTGTTTTAATGTATGGATCACCATCTTTTTCTCTGTCTTTGTTTGACTTTGACCTGATTGTGCCATTAAACTTTGATCTAATGTGAAACTGATCATATCTGGTGGTAAATTGTAAACGGTATAAAAGAGAAAAGTGTTCAAATTTTTTACCCAGCTGAAAATGAGACTTCATGTGAGGGAAGTTTGGGTGCTCATTGATGCAGATGTGGTATTTTGACATTTTTTGTTTAAGTCATTTAAGGGATATTTTTATAAATGGGAAAATTATATTTGATTAAAAGTACATGGAGTTCTATGGAGCTTTATTATTCTCATCTATGGAGCAAACAACACACACACACACACACACACACACACACACACACACACACACACACACACACACATATATACAAATACTACTACTAATTATTATTATTATTATTATTATTATTATTATTTGTGCTATCGTCCTGGTCGTGGAACACTGGACCAGCTCTATACCCTTAGGGGGGTCCTGGAGGGTGCGTGGGAGTTGGACTCAGCCAAGGCTGCCCTTTGTCACAGATTCTGTTCATAACGTTTATGGACAGGATTTCTACATAGAGGTAGCTAAGGTGTTGCTGGGATCCCTTTTGGTGACCTAAGGATCAGGTCTCTGCTTTTTGTAGATGATGTGGTCCTGTTGGCTTCATCCGACCGTGATCGCCAACTATCGCTGGAGCAGTATGCAGCTGAGTGTGAAGCAGCTGGGATGAGAATCAGCTCCTCTAAATCTGAGACCATGGTCTTCAGTTGGAAAAGGGTAGAATGCCTTCTCCAGGTCAGGGAGCACGAGGTCAATAGGCAGACTGGTGCTGCGTCTGCAGTGATTCAGGCGTTGTACCGGTCTGTCGTGATTTAGAGAGAGCTGAGCCGGAAGGCAAAGCTCTCGATTTAGCACCTCACCTATGGTCACGAGCTTTGGGTAGTGACCGAAATAACGAGATCTTGGATACAAGCGTCTAAAATTAGTTTTCTCTGCAGGATGCCTCCTGGACGCCTCCCTGGTGAGGTTTTCTGGGCATGTCCAACCAGGAGGAGACCTAAAGGAAGACCCAGGACACGCTGGAGGGACTATGTTTCTCGGCTGGCCAGGGAACGCCTTGAGATTCCTCAGAGGAGCTGGCCCAAGTGGCTGGGGAGAGGGAAGTCTGGGCCTCTCTGCTACTGCCCCCACGACCCGACCCCAGAATGGATGGATGTGGATTATTATTATTATCAACATCTAATGTAATTCTGGTACACCGATCTTGAAGAGGAGACTTGATTTGATTTGAACATCATTACCACTGTTATAACAGTCATCTCTGGAGGTTTAGGATGTGGTTTATTGCATTTTTTTATATTGGCTTTATTATCAGCTGTGTCGTTATTTTTATTGTTTCTTTTTGTTGCTCACAAAATGACCAACAGCAGCCTCTTTCCTCTAGATGACATTTATACTCATCTATGCAAAGAGATAACGATCCCACCCGGCCATCATCCTTCTTCCCTCAGGTAGAAGGTTGAGCACCTTCAAAGCCCGGACAATCAAGGCGGAGGAAAAGATCATTTCCCTGAGGCTGTGTAGTAAAATCTGACCCTCTGCACTTTAATGACTATAATTAGAAAAGCCTTGGAGATGAGGCTTGTACCGCCTACATTTCTTGGACCAGAGGGTTGCTTTAAGATTCTGAAAGTTGTCCCAGAAACAGAGTCTCCAAAAATCTAAAAGGAAGCATCTGAAAATGTTTAGTAATCGATCACTTCAGAGGAAATACATGGCCATTTAAAGACATGCATGAGTGTGTTTCTCTGTCAGTGTCTAGAGAAGAACTTCACCAAACTCCTCATTTAGCACTTTTCAAACATCATGAAAACTGGTCACCTCCCAGACTAAAGCTGTAAATAGACACAAACAAGCCATTAGTCTGATAACATGAAGTTTGGTTTTGATTCAGTTTATGATGGTGAAACAACCGACCCTCTTCCTCCTCCCCCTCCGCCTCTTCTCCTGCTCTTTGTGAACTCACAGATGAAAAACAAGGCAGTTTCACACTCCACATGACCCCACGTCCCAGTGCTGAGCAGCTCCACGCAGCTGGAGTTTGTGGGATGTAGCGTCTCCTCTTGGCTCCAAGCAGCAAACTCCTGCAGAGGGCTGGAGTCTGCATAGACGTGACTGCTGGTTCCGTTCTGAAGAGGACAAAACAAGAGGAGAATAATCTTTCAGAACACTTTAGTCACCTTCTTTCTCTGTGATTCAGCTCACCGATCACCAGAACACAATGCTGAGTGACAGATGTATGTTTCAGCCTTTTAACACTTACTAAGTCTTTGCTTTGCACCTGCACTCCCACATAAACCCCTGTCAGTCCTGCCTGACTGATGTAGTCCAGCATGAGGCTGTTAAGGCTGCTGGTTTTCGGCATGGCCAGGGTGCCTCCTCTGAGCCTGCAGTTCAGCGACGCATCGCGGAACGTCCTGGCCTCTTTCACAAGGAGGTAGTACCTTTCCTCTGTCTCCCTCAAGCCCAGGACAACTGCACAGAAGGAGGATGACAACAGATTAGAGCAACAATGCTCAGGTCTAAAGGTGTCCGGTAATGAATTACAAATACTCTGTTACCTTGATTAAGTAGAGATTTAGGGCATCTATCTATAGTTTAATGTATTTGAATGGCACTACAATGCATTCATGTTTAAACAGGTGCTACATTTTTCAACATTACTGTCTTTATATAACATTAGAGTCATTTTTGGTAAAAATGTTTCTTGGGGAGGTGTGGTAGTGATTTGGTGCAGATCAAACTTTTGTCCTTAATTGCATTTTTATTATTACTTTTACTCTTATACTTTAGGTAGTTTTGAAACCAGTACTTTTTCCTTTTTTTACTTTTACTCAAGTAAAAAGCTTGAATTCATGCTTCAGCTTCTGCAGAGGTCTTTTTGAACTCTGTACTTCTATACCTGAGTAATGAGTGTGAACGCGTTTGGCACCTCTGGTGGGCAGGAACGTTTTGGTTTTGGAGTAGATCTAATTAACAGGGAATCTTCTTTGATGTTACATTACCTTGAATAAAAGCCCATTTGCTATATTGCTAAAATAACAATACTTTCCAGCTGCTATTAGAAAGAAACTAAAAAAAGACAAAAATAAGGACAATTTAATTAACTAGAAAATTCCTGAAGAAATGTTTTAAGGGGCACAAGACAGTGGCCATGTGTTATTAATGTTGGGGTGAGGTTGGGGTGATCGCCCCAAAACCATGAAATTCTGGATCAATATCTTCCAGCTGCTATTAGAAAAAAATCTCTAATTAAAAAAAATCCCAAAAATAAGGACAATATAATGAATTAGCAATAAAAAAAATAAGAATATAATTCACAGGATTTGCATTTGAGTCCTCTTGTTAGCATTAAAACACAACTTAAGAAGTTCCGCGTGACTCACCGTTCTTCACAAACCTGACAGTTTTCCTGAGCTTCTCTACGCTGACGTCCAGCTGTCCAACCACCTTCCTGTACCTCCCACAGTCACATGTCGCACCTGGTGAATAAAACAAGCGATACCCAAGCTCAATGTGCATTTACAGAGTTAAAGATATGAAAGACCTGCTGCGCTGTCACAAATGGCTAGAGCAAATGTTTGTGCAGCTATTAAAAATGGCAAGAATCATTAGTAAGGACATTAAAATCACATACTTGTTTGTTTGGAAGTGTAACTAACAACACTAATGAAATAAAAGTGCATTTAAGAACTCAGAGAATAGCAGGAAGTGATTTATAAAAGCATAAAATCAGATTATTTTCTTACCAGCTTTCCCTTTCAGACCGACTGGTCCAGTAAGACCTTTTTGTCCTTTGTCACCTACAAATAAACAAAATTACATTAAATTACTCACAGCCTTTTTTAAAATTATAGATATTCTTTAACATTAGTTCTCCGTGGAAACTTTATTGTCTAGATCGCTCTGAGCAACCTCAGTTTGGAGAAACAATTTGTCTTAAAACTACAGAAATCTGAAATGCTGTATTAGGAAAATACTTTTTATAACCTTTACATTGCAATAAATGTCAGATTTTATGATGATGGAGCTAAAGTTCCGTCTAGATGAGTCGCTATCTGGGCCCCAGGTTCAGCTGCAGACACAACGAATCAAATGCAAACAACAAAAAATCATATGGAAAACAATTTAAGATGGTGGAAAAGTTGATTAAATGTTGTTTTCATGAACTGCTGTGTTATTCTTGATGCCTCTGAGCTGAGGCTCTGCAACACACTTCAGTTTAACAGCTGGTTTCATCAACTCATTTGGGTTCTGACAGGTTTTGAGGAAGTTACAAATATTTTCCAACAGATGGCGATGTCACTCTTCCGAGAGCGTAATGTGTCTGCAGGACCATGCAGATTTAATTCTGTCAAATGATTTTAACAGTTTCAGACAGACCCTAGCACTGTAGGGTTTTATTATTTTTTCATAATCCAGAAAAAAAAAACCTTTTCCCTTTTATTTGAGCTTGAAGTTCATCTGATCAGTTGCAGGTTTGGGGAAGAGCTGAGAAGCACAAACATGATGATGACTTAGAGGAGTAACAACCAGAACAACCTGTCAGATCAGTGGTTCCCAGCCTTTTTACCTAGAGGACCCCCTTGCCTGTGTCCAAGAAAAGCCAGGACCCCCGACTCCTACCCCATACAGAGATATTACTCCTACAGAGTTGGATTTTAATAGTGGTTGTGTCATTTTATAAATGTCATTTTTACAAAAATAATCTTAACCCCACAACCTCCGCACAAACTTGTGGGGCGGCCCTTGTGGGTCACGGACCCCAGATTGGGAACCACTGTGTTAGCATTTGAACACGTAGGGTTAATTCAGCTGTCGTGTTTTTGTTTGTCCTGAATAAACTTGTTTTTGTTTTCCTGGTTTCCCCCCAGGTGTTTTATGAGCTCCAGGCTTCCAGGAGGAAGGTAAATCCAGCTCTGTGACCTCACTCCCTTTCTGAGATGATGGCTGATGCACAGCCACTTTCCTGTAAGCATATTAAACCTAATGAACACTGAGAACAGTGAGCGTCCAGAGAGCCAAGGGAACATGCCTGCTCATAAAAGTTAAAATAAAGATTCCCCAGGCGAAGCAACTGCATGACATCACGGTTTGGGGTTATGCTGTAGTTTGTCTGATTTGTGGTTACATTTTCTCCTAAAACTTAAAAGCTGTGACTAAAAACAGGCTTCGTCAGCTAATTGAACGCTGCTGTTTTGAAATTAGTTTTGAACAAATTTTCTGCTCATGTTTTGGTCTCTGGACTCATTAACTGTTCCTGTTTGGTTTATTTCATCAATATTTTGAGTTTACTGTAATAGAGAAGCTCCTTAGGAGGTCTCGAGAAAGCTGTTGATGGCTGTAATGTGGATCTGACAGTTTTAGAACGTTCCAAAGCAAGAATGGAACCTCCCATCTCCTCCCAGAAATGTTCCAAGACAGTAACTGATTACCGTAAATGCTCTTTTTGAGTGATAATTAAACCAATAAGGGGAGAGATAGAAGGGTGGATGTTGAAGCAGAATTAGAAACACGTTCCTTAAATTAGAATTCACCTCTCTCTCCAATGGGTCCCATCTTTCCTGTGAGACCAAGTTCTCCTTTGAGTCCTGCTTCTCCGGGCTCACCTGAGGGAGGAAAGAAGAGTCAACGGAGAAAGTTCAGAACATTTCAAGCCATACTTTGCAATTTTTTCATATTTTTAAATCATGTTCTTGAGCCAGTTTGTGCTAAAATGAGCCTTTACAGGGTTAATGAAATGTCACTCAGACCCCCACCACCCTCTGTGGCCAGAATACCGCACTTGCAACTTCAGAGTGCTGGTCCGGACCCTACTGGACTTAGTAAAGTGGAGCTGACATGCCTGGTGCTGCAGTCTGCTTCCAGCATGTTTCCTGCATGTTTTAGGTCATGAACACAGCTGATGTGTTTGATTTAGTGATGAACCGCTCCTGTAGACACTAATGAAGGCTGAGGAGACGTTTCAGCTGTTAGATTAAGGTGTTAAAAAGATGAACGCACAGCGAGCACTTTTGGTTTCACTAATGGACACTAGGGGGTGCTAAAAGCAAGCCAAACTGCCAAGTGTTCCTTTAAGGATGGGAAAAAGAATCTTATTGCCTTTTCTTGACAATGAACTAAATAATGACTCCACTCTGCTCGTCATGATCTATTAGAACATGGTTGGATGGAGGAAAATTAGGAAAACCTTCAATGATGCTGCCATGCTCTTACTTCTAACCAGCTAGTTTCCATGTCTACCTGATGTACGCCTACAATCTTATCATCACTTATCCTCTCTGCAGCCCAGGCATAGGGCAGGATTTACATTTTCACACCAAGTCACACGTCCTGTGCTGAAAGCATGCTTCAAACCCTCTACAACCACACAGAGCTGTAAGATACTGGTCTAAACTTCAGCTGGAGGACATAAATCAAAACAAACACCCACTTCCTGTGATGTTCTGGTCAACCATTGCTTACAGCATTTTAGTTTCTTTTAGCTCTAAACTCAACTTGCAAAAAGGAGCAAAGAACCAAAAACACAATCAAATGAAAAGAAACCTAAAAAATCAAATGAAAGTTAAAATGTATTCTTACCATTGGTCCAAATTGTAGGGAAGCTATTTTTATCGCTTTGTTTTCTTCCTGGTGTGGAAATTAAAGACTAAAGTAGGTTGTTGGATATGGTTTCATAAAAACACATATTTGTCTCACATTATGTGTTTCTATTTCTGATTCTTGTCATCACAGGAGTAGAAACCGATTAGTTCTACAGTGATCTGATTAATGACCTCTGTTGCTTATTTTGGCGTTTAATAAAGTCCTGACAAAGCAGATGGTTTTGGATGTTACAAAGAAAACGTTGGAGGGAGAATCTTGTATGTAGTGAGTGTGTGTGGACGAGGGTGTGTGTGTGTGTGTGTGTATGGGAAAATTACAGAGCAAAAGGTGGTCTCCTGCCAGCTCTTGAACTAGTATTTCCTCAGGAAACTATTCAGCCTGAAACTGATGGAGTTTCAAATCTGAAGTGACACGCTGAAGGGGCCGATCGTTATTAGAGGGATTTTCTCAACTCTCTCTCTCTCTCTCTCTCTCTCTCTCTCTCTCTCTCTCACACACACACACACACACACACACACACACACACACACACACACACACACACACACACACACTCTGGACATCCTAATCCAGGTAGCTAATCCCAACCCTAACCTCAGTTTTAATTACCCTTTCATTTATGTCCTAATCAGACGTCCACTGACCTTCCCACCTCCCAGTTTCCCATGCTGGTGATTTATGAGGCGTTTTTGGCAGTAGGTGTGAATTGGGTGAGGTCTGAAAAGCTCTGGTTTTTGGGAAATCTCTCTTTAATCTGATTGCAATTTTCAAAAATGCTTTCTAAGCATTCTCACAAAAGTCAACATTAGGGCAGCACAGACCTGAGAGCTTGTGAGAAGCCTTTTTGGACAACAGGAAGAAATTCATTTTATTGGTCTCCTTTTGTGTGTGTGTGTGCGCGTGCACGTGTACTTGTCTATACATCAAAGTGAGGACCTTTTGTCTGGGCCTCACTTTGGTGCAGTCTTCCAGAGCTCTACTCGTTAGTTTTAGAGCTATGGTGTGAATTAAGTTTTAGTTCAAGTTAGGGTTAGGAATAGATTGGTTAGGGTTAGGGTTAGGGTTAGGCATAATCCAGTTACTAAAGTGAATGGAAGTCAATGACAGTCCTCACAACATATGCAAGAAGAGAATGTGTGTGTGTGTGTGTGTAACAGCTGATTAATGTTGTTTTGCCTGCACTTTCGCTTACCGCCAGTTAAACGGTCTGTCTAAAGGTCCAGATAACAGTCCTTCATATCACTGCCGTCCCACTTTATAGTGGCCGCCTTCTCCAACTGGTTTAACGACTGGATTCTCCAGCTGCTGGAGGATAAAATCCCATTTTGCACTCAAGCATGTTGCCTCAAACACGTTAAAATAACCGTAATCCAGCTCTAAAATGCTCTTATAAGAAACACAAGCAATGCTGCAACAAGGAATTACTGTTTACTAAAAGAGACAAAAAAAACTTTTGAAGGTCTTGAGCCGTTTTCTGTTTAACTTACAGATTCAAGCTTTTTTTTTTATTATTTATTTAACCAGGAAGGTCCCATTGAGATTAAAAACCTCATTTTCAAGGGAGTCCTGGCCAAGAGGCAACAAAAAATTATCCAGTTACACAGACATGTTATGTACAGAACTACAGAAGGCAGTTACAACACAGGGAATCTGTCTCAGTCTGGTTTTACATGTAAGGAGATGAGCTCTAGGACTAAATAAACTGAAGCACTGTTAAAAGCTCAATGATGTTAATAAATTTGGTGAAATAAATATTTCTTTTTTCCCCTTTTAAGATTCCAAATTTAAAACAACCGTTTCCTGTAACGCTGCTGGAGTTAGGACTGGGAACACATGCGTCATCCGTGGTGCTGCAGACACACTACGCTAACCAAATCACTGTAGGGACCTGCGTCCATGCCTGCCTCTCAGGAAGAATACAGACAGGATAAAAAAACCTCATAATGACCGGCTTTGTCAGGGTTGAAAAGTTGAAGGAGGTTTACATCTACCGTACATGCCTTCTCTGTTTGGATAACCATGACGGTCCCAGTGTTTGTTTCAGACTCGATGAGAGAATGGCGCTCTGTGTGAAGCGACTGAATGAGACATTCGTGGTAGAGAAGAGGTCATCTCTGCTGTGACCTCAGCACGCTTCATGTTGGGGTTAGGGTTCGTCCATTTGGATTATTTGGAAGCAGCACAGTGAAGCGGGATGCCCCTGCTCTCCTCAGCACCAGCGAACAAGCCTATCATCTGTTTGTTTTGTCTGTCTGTCACAGAAGAGCACACCGCATATCAATGCAAAACAGCCAAAAGGTCAAACTGTCAAGCTTACAGCGGAGAATGTAACATTATTGTTTGTTCGTGTCGGTTTGATGGATGGAGACAGACTTTATTTTTCTGTCTGAGCTCAGCTCCTGTGGAGTTCCTGGTTTTTATTAAAGATTTTGTCCCACAATTGTTGGGAGTCTTTGCTGGATGTAGGAAACATGCTAATGGACACAGAAAAAGGGATTTTACACATGCTGCAGGGTTGCATTTGCATTTATCCAAAACGTCGTCTATTCTAAGGTAGGGAGGAGAGTTTCCAGGAGCTATTTTTGTAAAAGGTGTCGTGCCACGAATGTTTTGAAAGATGATACTTTTAAAAGTGTGTGTGTGTGTATGTGTGTGTGTGTTAAATTAAAGGGAGACTAGGCAGTTTTGGCTTGTTTTTAGCACCCCCTAGTGTCCGTTTTGAACCGAAAGTAAAACCTCGCTGTGCGTTGGTCTTTTTAACACCTTAATCTAACTGCTGAAACGTCTCCTCAGCCTTCATTAGTGTCTACAGGAGCGGTTCATCACTAAATCAAACACATCAGCTGTGTTCATGATCTAAACATGCAGGAAACATGCTGGAAGCAGACTGCAGCACCAGGAATGTCAGCTCAAATGTTTCCTGATCGTGCGTTCCAGTTGTCCTCGGAACTTGTTTTTCCGAGTTAAGTTAACCAGAAATGATGCAATAAATTCGGAATTCCGAGCTGCAAGCTCGTTTGTTTCAGAGGACCCCGGGATCAACATTTTAAAGATGGCGGCACCCAGTACTACCAGTAAGTTGTCGTCTTTATTGTTGTCATCATTTATATGTTCTGCTTTCTTTCTTTTTGCTATTTAACAGCACCGAGTTGTTGTTAAATATGTTATCAATAGTTACGTTGCTGAAAGCGTCAGCATTGCCGCCAAAATTGTCAGGTGTTTATGTTTTTTTTGACGTTTGATGTTTTTTTTCTGGTTTTATGAGGCAACTGCCGATTGTTGTGTGTGACACGGTTCCTGCATTCCTCATCGAGAGACTTCAGGTGCAGAGAATACTTTGGTATTAGTTCTTTGTACTCATACAGAGCAACAACACACGCAGCTTTACTGGCGGCGTCCATTTTTGGAGTTGGAATCTGGAACGCAAACCGAGCTTGTTACGTCATTTCCTGGTCGGAAATGCCGAGTTCCGAGGACAACTGGAAAGCACCGTGAGTCCCAACAGACCAGACAGGCAACTCTGAAGTTGCAAATGCGGTATTGTGGCCACAGAGGGCGGTGGGGGTCTGAGTGAGATTTCATTAACCCTGTAAGGGTCATTTTAGCACAAACTGGCTCAAGGAAACGATTTAAAAATATGAAAAATTTGCAAAGCATCCCTTTAATTTAGGTTATTCTTGGTAATGGTAAAATCATGTCTGTAATGTTCACAACAGCAAAAACAAGTCCTGAAAACCAAAAAACCCTTTAAATGTGTTTTTGTTCACCTGGAAGTCCTGGCGGTCCATCCTTCCCTAGTTTCCCCTGCTCGCCCACCTCTCCAGTCTCACCTTGGTCTCCTAAAGTTAAAGGAAGATAAAACGACTCCTTTACTATACAGGTTGGGATTCTTATAAATATTTGATCCAGTTTTTGTGTTGGTCACATGACCCAGCTGCCTCTGATCCCACCGTATTTAATTAAGCTTGGGTCAGCGTGGTCGTTATTATATCGTGTTCCAGTTCAGGTCCGGTTTTGGGTTTGGATGCACAGCAGAGTCTGTATGGAAGTTTTTCTTGGACTTGGACGGACTTCTGCGTTCCATTTTCACATTTTTCTTCCAAACCAACGGCCTTTTATAGGAGCTGTGCTATCAGCGTACTAACACAACCTTCTCTTACACTGTAAATTCCAACAAGTTAAGTTTACTTGAAAATATTGAGGAAACCGATTACCTTGGGAAAAGTAAGTAAGCAAACTTAATTGTGGCAAGTATTGTGAAATTATTATATGTGAGTGAGCTGTACTTTTTTTGAAGTTGAGACTACTTAATAAATCTCAGTACAGTTAAATTCAAATCAAGTTACTGCAACTTAAATACTTTGAGTTACAATAACTTAATATACTCAGCCAAGATAAGTGGGCGTTACTTGAAATTTGGTACAATTTAAACAATTATGAAAACACACATTTATATAAGTCAGCTTGTTTTTAAGCAGACACTGAAAGATGCCAGCTAACTCATGCCTCATGCTCCCTGTGACTGCAGGCAGTCAGTGAGTGTTGAACTCATGGAAACTGAGACCAGAGCCTTAAGTGGGAACCACCACTTTAATACACACAGATGAACGGCACAGTGGTCCCATTCCTGAGACCTTCCTTCTCACTTATGGTGCCAACATGACAAAACAAATAACCCCACCTTTGCAACACTGAACAATGCAATATCTAAGAACAACACACAACTTAACATAACACAACCTCCCACACACAATAAACATGCATAAACCACCCCAAAATAGAACAAAATAGCTAAGAAAATGACTACCCACAATGCACCTCACCCACTGCTGCTTTCACGTGTTTAAGTAACATGAACTTAGTTTGTGTAAGTAGAGAGTACTGATTGGACTTGAAAAACACAATTACAATAAGAAAGGACATGAAACAGCTCAACTAACTCAGGATTAACAAGTAATTCTAACAATTTAGAAAATTTTAAGTAATGTGAACTAGAAATTTTTGAGTTGAATCAAAGTCTGCGTTTACAGTGTACAGTGAAAACCCCAACTGACGTGTGGAGGAAAATATTTTTGGCAGGTTACAGATTAATCCAGTTCTTGGTCGGAGATCTTTTTGAAGTCAGAGTCAATCACACGTCTGTTGACGTCTGTAGATCGGGTTTTTAAAAAGCTAACTGCACCAATTCTGCAATCCGGCCTGCAAACATGTATTCATTTCTCAATTTCTCACGCTCGCAACAGCTGGAGGACAACCAAGTGAGTAAAGCAGGAGAGCTGGAGCACTCAGGTGAGCAAGGTTTTTAATAGGTGCAAAATAAGTAGTTTGTCACATCAGTTATATACAGGTGTTGGTGATCGATCCAGAGGCTGGCTGTAGAACAAAGAGAACCCTCTGCTCATCATCCACTCACAAATTGGTGCTGCACAGCCGATGGGCGCCGAGAATCAAAAACAGGAAAGCTGGAGCACTCAGGTGAGCAAAGGTTTATTCGGTGCTAGTAAAAAAGAAACGAACGTTTCGACACTGGATGTGTTTTCTTCAGAGTTACCGGCTGTGGCTGTAGAAAGTCTGATTTCATTGGTTTTCTTCATTCTAGGTGGAGCTAGTATCTAAACAGCATAAATCCAGCTTCAATAAATAGAAAAACAGTGTGATAATGCAAATACCAATAAAACAATGCAAAAACCAAACATATTGCACAGGGAGAGACCTGCATATATGGGTTCCCTAATTAATGAGATAACAGCGATTTAATCGTGCATTTTACCACAACAGAGTAAAGCTGATAAAAAGGCTAAATGAAACAGGAAACAAGGATGCATTCATTTCTCTACGGAGACCATGAAATCACTAACACGACTCATTTATGTAGTTAAAGCGTCACGTCGGATGTAGATCTGTCAAGTCAAATTCATTCTGGCGCTAAATGAACTCTCAGAAAGCTAAAACATTGTTCAGAATGGACAAAGTACTTTTTCTTTAACCAACACTAAAAAAAGGTGCAGTCATAGCACCAGTAAAAGCAATAAAACCATGTTTGTTGAAAAAGGTTTAAAGTAAATAATAAGACGTTTTTGGTTTGTATGGAACAGAGAAAAATGCAGACGCCCACCAAAATATTCGCTCTGTGGTCGGCGCTATCTGGATGAGTCTTGTACAAATAATCAGTTCAGTCTAGTGGCAGCTGTCTAAATACACACCAACACGACGGGACTTTCTAAACGTCCTCGCTTTGAAATCAACAGTCGCCTAATTTCTTATTCATGACTTCACTTTTCGAGTTTCCTTTTTGTTTCTGCTGCAGGGAAAGAACAGCTGCTGACGGCCTTTTGACGGTTTGAAACAGCTCTTCTGTCCAGTTGCTTCAGAAACCTCTCACTGACTTTTATTTGAACTAAACTCCATTTTCTTCTCTTGCTGGTGTTAAAGAAGCCGAAGAGAAAAGGAAGCATAGCTCAACTTTCTATTTTATTAGGTCTGTCTGTCTGAACCAGCAGGGAAGCAAACTACTGGATGTTGTAAAAAGAAACACACACACACACACACACACACACACTCAGAGGTTTCCCTTCCTTCCACAGCCGCTGAGCGGACAGACAGCTAGCTTGTAAAATACAGGATTTTTAATGCTTTGCGGCTTTCTCATCAGCTCTGTAGCCCATAAACATACCAGGGGTATCTCCTCAGAACGTTTTACTCACACACACTTAAAACTCAGACGTATGAACAAATGCTCATATAAAGTTGGAGTAATTAGCGCTGTGTACTAGCCTACCTTTAGCGCCTGGTAGGAGGGAGTTGGTACAAACTTCTGTAGATGCAAAAATGCAGCTGAACATGGCAGAAAACACACAGAGCATCAACATCTTAGACGTTCCCAAACCACCGCATCGAGCTGACGACGATCCTGATCTTTTGGTTTGTTTTAGCAGACGGTTGCCATGCCGAGGGAGGATGGAGTCCAGGATAAAACGCAGCATCACTGCAGAAAGTCTGAGAAGAAAGCTGCTCTTTTGTGTAGAGAAGAAACAGATGAACCAGAACACACACACACACACACACACACACACACACACACACACACACACACACACACACACACACACACACACACACACACACACACACACACACGTAGCGGATCTTATCAGCGACTTGTCAAAATGTCAAACAACACATTCCTCTGCGTGTGTTGCCCTTTCGGACAAATACGAGCCAACTTCTCATCACAACAAGCAGAAAAAAGAGTGGAGACACTTTTTCATCGTTTAAATATCATTATTTCATCATCATTTCTCACTCAGACTTTACGTTGTTGTAATGTTTCAAGGGACTGAGACCGAAACAAACCCTTCCAAGGGACAAATAAAGTAACGTCAAATCTAACGGCATCATCTGACATCTTATTGTCTTTAGTCTTAGATGGAGACTCAGTGAGTTTGGTGATAAAGTGACAAAAATAATTGGAAAATCCTCTTTATCATATACTAGTTTTGACTGTGCAGCTACAACGTTTTGATCTGTAAACTGATTACTGAACTAGGACCCAACCCACAACCCAAAGTTCTGATGTGCCAAGAGCAAACCCCCACTTGTCCCATATTGTTGCCAGGATAGACCAGGAACGGACCTGCAGACCGTCAGGCGAGCGGTGTCAGAGTTCTGTTGGCGGCTGTGGTTGGCAGGAGCTGCTCTGTCATTGGCTGAGAGGCGGTACACCCCGAGTAAGTTACACCCACTCACTCCTACAATCAATTTAAAATCATCAGTCAATCTGGTTGCAGCGATCCAAACCCAAAGGTAAAAGTGCTTTTGACCACATCCGTGCATGTCCAGCTTGCACTTTGATTTACTTTTCCTGGTCAGGGAAACGTGGAAATCCAAGAAGCAGATGCAGCCCACCGGAATAAAACACGCTTCAGTTTCACAAGTGTGACACGCGTGTTAACACGTCTCCTTTTGGAGTTGAAAGTGGAATAAACAACTTCTCATTAATCAGTTTATTATGAAAGTCAAGCAATTTAAAACATAATTGATCCACAACACAAAATAATGAAATTGAACTGTGCTTTAACCCGTCCTCGGTAAAATGAAGATATAAAGAGTTTAGTGTTAGGAGGAGGCAGCAGGATAGGCTAAAGCATGGAGAAAACAAGAAACACAGAGATAACGTAGGAAGAGCTGTGTGGTTGAGCCACATGTCTTGGCAGATGGGAGGATCTTCCTATTCATAATAATAAATATAATAATGATTTCCTGGGATTTCGTTAGAGCCACGTCAGAAAGAAATGTCACTGAGGGCAATTTTGTAGTCAGCTCTAAACTTTATCTCTGAAAAAAGAGTAAATCAGCTATTTGGTGGAGGGAGGTTATATAATTTGGGTGTCCTTTCATGAAGTTCTTTGCATTTAGAGACACAAATCGTTCAGATAATCCCGGTGCTGGCTGAGAGGGAGCGTAAATATGTTTCTACTTACAGCCAAGTGAGAGAGCTGCTCTCCTCAGAAGCCTGATTCAGTTCTGGAGCAGTTAAAGTCAACTTTTGTTGCTGATTGGGATGTTTGTTTCTTTTGGGTTATCTTTGAACAGCACTTCAAACCACACACACACACACACACACACACACACACACCCTTGGTTATTAGTGACAGAGCCTTTAAAACCAGTTTCTTTTGGCTTCCGACGCACTTTGCTTGAAGTGTTGAGCTTGTTGTTCCTCTTGAGGAATTTGATGATGCTGAGAGTTTTATTCATTGGAATAAAAACTTATTTATTTATTTATTTATTCTGGTTTGAATCCCTGCTGCTCCATGTTTGGTACCATACAAACTGAGAGAAAACCTGTCGCCATCTGCCAACCATGTAACATTTCCAGTCTGTTCAGGGCAGAATTTAAAAAATCCCCAAAACACGTTAAAAGTAGTCATGTTCTGAGTGTGCTTCCTCTGCTCTCCCCCACCCCTTTCAGCTTCTGTGAACTTTCTCCGTTCCACCACTTCTTTGGAAGGTTTGGGAATGTGTGTGGTGAATGGTCTCACTGACACACACACAGACACACACACACACACACACACACACACACACACACACACACACACACACACACACACACACACACACACACACACACACACACACACACACACACACACACACACACACACACACACACACACACACCCCTGTTATCCTGAGGGCTAATTGTTTACATGTGGTTCTCTAATTAAGTGAGTGATTCACACTCCTGGACTGAGGACCGACTCCACTGGAAACCACAAAACAACCCCTTTCTTCACTCTTGCATACGATCCATGCTAGAAGTGCAATTTGTATTTTAAAACAGCACTAGGAGCATAAACTGCCCACGTGTGTTAATGACAAGTCAGTCAACAGCAGCTCCAGCACATAAACCGTTTACGTAACCTCTGCTGTGAACCACACTCTCTGCTGGCCCCGTACGACACGACTGGCCCACGCTGCTCCTGATCCCAACAACTTACCAGCAGTTTGAGCGCAGACGAAACCCTTTCTCAGAAGAGCGACAACAAACAAGTGAAGTCATGACCTCTCTTTGTAACGATTTCCCTCTGCTGATAAAGTCGCTGACTGATCCTCACCAGGAATTCATTATCTTCATGTCTGGATGCTGGTTCTGATGGTCAAACTAATCCAAAGTGCTGTTGTCAAACGGGTGTAGTGTTGGAAAACGAGGACCTGAATTTTATGGCTCACTAGAGACCAGCAGATAAAAACAAACACGACAAATCTAAAGAAGCTGTTGAGCAAGAAATCCAATTAGCACAGAGTAAATGGGTGTCTCCTGAGGGGTGCAAGGAATGAACCAAACTTCCATAGCAAGGTTATGATGGCAGCTATTGGCAGTAGGTCCATATCATTGGGCCCACATGCAAGAGTGTGGCATGGTCTCTCTGGCCTCAAGTCTGGGCAACAATCCCATCATGCCTACAGCGATACACAACCATGGATCCAACTTCTGTATTCCTACAGTTTGAGTCACCAGGACTGGCCCAGTGTGGCTGCTGGGTGTAGATGGTAGTGATGTGCTGCGGACATTTAGCTTGTGTTGAGGAAGTAGGAAGAAATGGGAAAAATATATTGGGTGAATACAACAACATTGCTAGAGGCTGTTTATGTTTGTTGCCACATTCTAGTAGGTTGTGAAAGGATCATGGGGATCTTCATAAAGTCATAGAATCATAAAATGATCTTAAAACAAAACAACAAAATACCCTAAAGTAAATAAAAATCAGAAAACATACATTTATAAAACAATAAAACAAATGAAGGATGATTATAAATTCAAGTTAAAAAAAAGGAAGTTCATTCCAAAGTCGGGGTGCAACAGCGTGGAAAGAGCGATCACCTCGACTTTTATATCTGGTCTTTGGAACTTCTAGGAGGTTCTGGTTGGTGGACCTGAGGACTCGGGTTGGAGCATAAGGCTTTAACAGTTCAGTAACATAAGGAGGAGCTTGGCCATGTAGAGCCCTGTATGTTATAGTAAGGATCCTAAATTGAATTCTAAAGTTAATGGGTAACCAGTGCAGAGACATCAGAATAGGAGTGATGTGAGCTCTTCTGTTTGCTCCAGTAAGGAGCCTCGCTGCAGAGTTCTGGACCAACTGAAGGCGCTCAAGGGCTTTTTTGTTAAAACATGTGAAAAGGGTGTTACAGTAATCCAGACGGGAGGAGATAAAGGCATGGATAACCATTTCAAGCTCATGTTTTGACACCAACCTTTGCAGTTTGGAGATATTTCTCAAATGATAAAACAGTTTCAGACGAGGTACTACAGGCTCAATTAGGCCTCTCCTGGATTGCCTGGAGGAGGTTAGAGCCTGGATGGCTTCCAGCTTTCTAAGCTTTAATGAGGGAAAAACAGAGGTCATGTTTTTTAGCCCGAGCGTTAATCATGCCTCAAGGCAGGAGATTGACCTCTCTTCACTGGCCCCCTTTAAAACGGATCTGGTTACTGATCTGGGTGTGAAGCTGGATGTGGTGCGCTCTTGGTTTTTCCATTTTCGCTGCCTATCCATTATCAAGCCGCTAGTGTCGCATGCATATTTGGAGACGGTAGTCCATGCCTTTATTATTCACACCTGGACTACAGCAACTCCCTTAGCTAGGAGTTAGTAAGACTGCAGTAGCCTGGCTCCAGATTGCCCAAAATGCTGCAAGACAGGAACCTAACTTGGCTAATCTACATTGGCTCCCAGTTTGTTTTAGAGTTAAGTTCAAGATGTTTGTCTTTGTTTTTAAGTCCTGCAGGGTAGTGCTTTGCAGACGATACTGCTGTTTGTGGTTTGATCTTCAACAACAATAAGTTTATGCACAAGAAGAAGGAAGAGGAGAAGAGTTAGCTGACTGATGGGAGTCCAAACTTTGTCCAGTTAAATTGCCTTGTGAACTACAAAAATCTGATTTTTCTTATTTAAAGAATGCAAAAATCTTACTGATTTTAAAAAATGCTGAAAAATAGGACTTATAATAATAAAGATCTGAACATAAAGCTGCCAGTCTACATCAACAGTCTGCCGGAGACACAATTCCAGAAATACAATTAGGGGCTGCAAATGGTCCCTGGGCCCCACTTTGGACATGCCTGGTGTAAGAGACACAGCCGAAGCATCGCTGTGGCAAAACCATAAGAGATGACTTCAGAAGAGATTAAACCCCTTACCCCATCATTGTCCATTGGCCACAGCCAGTTTAAAGGTTTTACTGGTGCGTAGTGGACAGTGTCCTGACATCAAGTACCTGAAAGTCTTCAAATGAACAGAACCTTTAATTGTGGTGAAAAAGTAAAACAAAAGCAAACAAAAAACAGTTTTCACATTTAATAAAAAGTGGAGTGGTAACAGAATCAGTTTGACGTATGTGAGACGTAGAAATGGCACGAAGGAAAGTAAAGGCTTTGTGGTTGGGATGATGAATGACTATTTATGTTTGCCTTCAGCTTTGTTGACTTTGATCCCATATCCCACTCTTCCAGGAAGTATTTTACTGAGAAGTTTTAATTTTGCTGTAAAAGGTTTGTTTTTTATAATCAGGATTTATTGTTCCTCTCTACTTAAAAAATGGTCAAAACAATTTTAACTTAAGCCACCAGATTTAAGATTTAATTACATCTGCTTTAGCTGTTTGTGACACACAGGTACAGAAAAATCATCTAAAGCGTTTTAAGCTCAATGTCTGGTATTCTGACCCGCAGCAGCTTTGAACCGTATCATAACGTCTACGGAAACAACAGTAAACAGGCTGACTTCAGTGACCCAAATGTCAGCTTTGTCAGCTAATTACAAATTAAAGTGGAAAAAAAACTGTGGCATACAAAGATGCTTGCACCTTATTACAGTTTTTCAAAAAGTCTTAAAATATTATATATATATATATATATATATATATATATATATATATATATATATATATATATATATATATATATATATATACATACATATATTAATCAGCATTAAAAAGATGTTTCCCTTTTCTTTTTTACTTCATCAAAATTAATTTTCAAACAAACACCATCTGCACAAAACATTTACATGAACATTTGCAAAATGTCACAGCTGCTGAAATGTGCATGAGTGAATTATTGCTTTACTGTGTGTGTGTGTGTGTGTGTGTGTGTGTGTCCCACTGTCTGGATTTACTTGTTTGTGTGTGTACATGGATGTGTGCTCGTCGTCGTCACGGAGATAAAAACAGGGCTTTTGAAGGTGTCTATCGGCACAATTAATAACATGCGTGCAAGATGCAGTGATGAACCTTTACAGGCGAGTAACTGAGACCAAAATAGCAGCTGAAAGTGTGTGTTCAGGATTATTGCATAATAGTGCAGGGTGGCAGGAAGACCTTCAGAGTTGTGTAGACGGCGCTGAAGGATCCCCAACTGACTGAACACAAGTGGAAAAGCA
Source organism: Aphyosemion australe (assembly GCA_006937985.1). Taxonomy (NCBI): domain Eukaryota; kingdom Metazoa; phylum Chordata; class Actinopteri; order Cyprinodontiformes; family Nothobranchiidae; genus Aphyosemion; species Aphyosemion australe. The sequence goes on along the minus strand of SSNS01000403.1, from coordinate 299,982 downwards.
GCACTCTGATGCTCCCATCACGAGTCCTCATGATACCTGGTTTCTTGGTCTGCATGTGAGCACTCCTGGCGTTGTTTTCCTTCTTTGTGTGACGTGTTATTGTGACGTGAGGCCTGATTTGATGTCATTTGCATTCCAGCCACAGCTTCCCAGAGAAAAGTCCCCAGGGGAATTTGATCAGCTTTCCTTATTATTTCAAATAGCGCTCTGTAATTCATCTCTTTGGAATCAAAAAGCACTATTTTTATTAGAAAAGGGACGGAACTGCTCTCAAATGTGGTATCTGTCTTGTTAATAGACAATGAACATTCGTAGCTTAAAACCTTGTCACCACAGCAGTTAGAGCTGCAACGGCAAATTTGGAAAACAAATTAGCTTAAAACATTTTTTCATGCCTCTTAACAACGTTCTAACATTATATATTGTGGAGATTAAAAAAAAAAAGTTAATTAAGTGGTTCTCTTGCATTTGTCTAAAAACCTCCGTGAAGAACGTATTTCAGACCGAAAGCAACCATTGGACCATCCGGTTGCCGGTCTCACTGAACCGCCTCACTTCCCTGGGTCCTCCACTCATTCCACACTCACGTATTTAGCAACAGAACACCACTGGTGCGAGCGGTTCTCTGCTTAATAATATCAGAGAAGGAGAAACAGCCGGCTGCTACCACTTCAACTTTAGGACAAACTATCCATCCATCCATTTTCATCCGCTTATCAGGAGTCGGGTCACGGGGGCAGCAGCTTAAGGAGGGAGGCCCAGACTTCCCTCTCTCCAGCCACTTGGGCCAGCTCCTCCGGGGTAATCCCAAGGTGTTCTCTGGCCAGCCGAGAGGTATAATACCTCCAGCGTGTCCTGGGTCTTCCTTTGAGTCTCCTCCCGTTTGGACGTGCCCGGAAAACCTCACCATGGAGGCGTCCAGGAGGCATCCTAACCAGATGCCCGAGCCACCTCAACTAGCTCCTCTCGATGTGGAGGAGCAGCGGGTCTACTCCGAGCCCCTCCCGGATGACCGAGCTCCTCACCCTATCTATAAGGGAGAGTTCAGCCACCCTGCGGAGAAAACTCATTTCGGCCGCTTGTATCCGTGATCTCGTTCTTTCTCGTTCTTTCGGTCACTACCCAAAGCTCGTGACCATAGGTGAGGGTAGGAACGTAGATCGACCGGTAAATGGAGAGCTTCGCCTTTCAGCTCAGCTCTCTCTTCACCACGACAGACCGGTACAACGTCGCCATCACTGCAGATGCAGCACCAATCCGCCTGTCGATCTCACGCTCCACCCTTCCCTCACTTGCGAACAAGACCCCGAGATACTTGAACTCCTCCACTTGGGGCAGGACCTCGTCCCTGACCTGGAGAAGGCATTCTACCCTTTTCCGACTCAAGACCATGGTCTCGGATTTAGAGGAGCTGATTCTCATCCCAGCTGCTTCACACCCGGCTGCGAACTGCTCCAGCGAAAGCCGGAGATCACGTTCTGATGAAGCCAACAGGACCACATCATCTGCAAAAAGCAGAACCCTGATCCTTAGGCCACCAAAACGGATCCCCTCACCACCTTGGCTGCACCTAGAAATTCTGTCCATAAAAGTTATGAACAGAATCGGTGACAAAGGGCAGCCTTGGCGGAGTCCGACTCTCACTGGAAACGAGCCCGACTTACTGCCGGCAATGCGGACCAAGCTCTGACACTGGTCGTACAGGGACCTAACAGCCCGTATCAAGGGGCCTGGTACCCCATACTCCCAGAGTACCCCCCACAGGGCCTCCCGAGGGACGCGGTCGAACGCCTTCTCCAAATCCACAAAACACATGTAGATTGGTTGGGTGAACTCCCACGCACCCTCCAGGACCCCCCCAAGGGTATAGAGCTGGTCCAGTGTTCCACGGCCAGGACGAAAACCACATTGCTCCTCCTGAATCCGAGGTTCAACTATCCGACGGACCCTCCTCTCCAGAACCCCTGAATAGACCTTACCAGGGAGGCTCAGGAGTGTGATCCCCTGTAGTTGGAACACACCCTGCGGTCCCTCTTTTTAAATAGGGGGACCACCACCCCGGTCTGCCAGTCCAGTGGAACTGCCCCCGATGTCCACGCGATATTGCAGAGCCGCGTCAACCAACACAGCCCCACAACATCCAGAGCCTTAAGGATATCCGGGCGGATCTCATCCACCCCCGGAGCCTTGCCACCGAGGAGTTTTTTGACCACCTCAGTGACCTCTGCTCCAGAGATTGGAGAGCCCAACCCAAAACCCCCAGACTCTGCTTCCATCCTGGAAGACGTGCCGGTGGGATTGAGGAGGTCTTCGAAGTACTCGGCCCACCGATTCACAACGTCCCAAGTCGAGGTCAGCAGCACACCCTCCCCACTGTAAACAGTGTTGGTAGTGCACTGCTTTCCCCTCCTGAGGCGCCGGATGGTGGACCAGAATCTCCTCAAAGCCGTACGGAAGTCTTGTTCCATGGTCTCACCGAACTCCTCCCATGCCCGGGTTTTTGCCTCCGCGACCACCCGAGCCGCATTCCGCTTGGACTGCCGGTACCCATCAGCTGCCTCCGGAGTCCCACGGGCCAAAAGGACCCAATAGGACTCTTTCTTCAGCTTGACAGCATCCCTAACCACTGGTGTCCACCAGCGGGTTCGGGGGTTGCCGCCACGACAGGCACCGACCACCCTGCGGCCACAGCTACGGTCAGTCGCCTCGACAATGGAGTCACGGAACATGGCCCATTCGGACTCAATGTCCCCCGCCTCCCCCGGGACGTGTTCGAAGTTCTGTCGGAGGTGGGAATTGAAGCTCCTTCTGACAGGAGACTCTGCCAGACGTTCCCAGCAGACCCTCACAACACGTTTGGGTCTGCCAGGTCTGACCGGCATCTTCCCCCACCATCGAAGCCAACTCACCACCAGGTAGTGGTCAGTTGACAGCTCCGCCCCTCTCTTCACCAGAGTGTCCAAGACATGCGGCCGCAGATCAGATGAAACGATAACAAAATCGATCATCGACCTGCGGCCTAAGGTGTCCTGGTGCCAAGAGCACATATGGACACCATTTGAAGTCACGGACAACAAAAGACGTTTGGACCTAGAAAATGGCGACTGGTGTTTAGCGCTATCTCGTTTCCTCTTGAAACGCGGGTCTCCGGTTCCGGCAGAAGCGTCTCAGGGAAGATACCCCAGGGGAGGGGTGAGTGTTCCATGACCATGATTCTGTTTAAAACCTAGCTGTTTATGTAGATTTGCTAAAGCAGCTTTAAACAAAAGTCTAATAAATAACTGTGTCTGAGTTCTCATGATAAATGAGATCTGTGATGTCACTTGGGGTCTTGAGGATGGCGCAGCTGCTCCCGTCTGAATCTAAAGATGAGGAGGTAATGAATCTACAGGAAGACATGTCTGACAGGAGGAGTTCGAATGGTTTTGACAGGACTTAATCCATCAGTGAGCTGCTCCAGAAAGGTTTTTTTATCAGACCAACATTTACTGTATTTAGAACATTTTGTTGGAATACTTGTTGGACTAGGTTTCTGCTTTTCTCGGTTTGACTTGCATCCACTTCATTTAGCAGTTTTCGTTAAAGGGTTCACTACACTTGATGCTGATCGCTCCTCCCAGTTTGTGTAGCCAACCCTCATGTAGCTCCTCTAGATATCCTCTGCTCTTGATGCTACAGTCATACAACATGCAGGTGTGGAGCATTGTGGGAAAAACTCACTAATAAATTACTAAAGGAAGAACAAGTTCAAGGGACTGGTTCGTGGAAATAGCTTAATAATAATAATAATAATAATAATAATAACAATAATAATAATAATTCATCAAACTTTGTTAGGACACTCAAAGACGCTGCATGCACTCACACATTCACACACACTGATGATGGTAAGCTATTGAGTAGCCACAGCTGCCCTGGGGCGGTCTGACAGAGGCGAGGCTGCATTGTTGCGCCATTGGCCCCTCTGACCACCACCAACAGAGGCAATTTGGGTTAAGTGTCTTGCCCAAGGACACAACGACGGCGACAGACCGAGTGGGACGCGAACCCGCGACCTTCCGATTGCGGGGCGTCCACTTAACTCTTATGCCACCGTCGCCTCGACTGATGTCCCAGGTAGTTTTGATATTGGAGGGATTCTTTTATTCTCATTTACAAACGCATGTTTGACATAAATCAATTTGAGAAGAAAAACTGTTTTTTTTTTTGGTTTTAATAATTAACACCCACCATTAAAGGGGACCCATTATGCAAATCTGCTGTAGCAGTCTCAGCTACCGGGCTGAACCAAACACACACACAGAGTTATTGTTCAGCATGATTTACACAACGCCTCTGGCTCCTGCCGTCAGCAGTTCTTCTTTTAGCGCTTCCACACTAGGGCTGGCTCAATGCCGCCCAGGTGTGGTAGGAGGTATTCACAACTTGGTAGCCTGGAATTTTTCCGTGCACAACAGGTTGTTTTTCAGCCCTCTTCCCAAGGTGGTCTGTATGTGCGATTCATTGACATTCTGGATACTGAGGAGATAATATCTCCACTGACTGAAGCCAGATCTGTCTCTCTCACTGGGACGTGCTGTGAGAAGCACACATGCACATATGCACACACACACACACACACACACACACACACACACACACACACACACACACACACACACACACACACACACACACACACACACACACACACACACACACACAGAGCGCTGCTGAGGCTTGAGCTGCCCCGCACGAGGACAGACACAGCAGTCCGGATGCAATATCAGAGTCAGAGTCTCCAAAAGCAACACTGCTCTCAGCCGCCTTTGTTTGATTTAAGTGAGACACTGCAGACTTTTCCACATGTCTTTTTCCCCACCCACGTGCTTGGAGATTTATGCATTTCTGAGAAGTGTGTGTGAACAAACCCTACTGGTGCGGGACCTGGGCTGACTCCACCCAACCGGGACCGGGCCAGATGTGGAAGCGGCATTAGACCATTTCAGCCCTCCTCCAGCGACTCCTATATATAGAAGATGACCGCTGATTAATCAGTGCATCCAGCTGTTTCCTCTTCCACACCTGTCGCTATAATTTAGATCTTCTGAATGGATTACTATAGAGAAACAAACCATTGAAATATTGCACAATATCTTATAATAACGATAGAATTCTATGTAAAAAATGTGTATTATTAGACATTCCAACAACAAACAACAACAACAACAAACATTTCAGTTTCTAGGGAAGTTCATATGAAAATGCTCAGGGAGGACACCTCTGAGCCTGTTCCAGTCAACAACTCCCAAATCATTTTTCACAGTTAATTTTCTCCTCCTCAACATCAAACAGTGTAGCAATGCTGTCTAATACTATCCTCACATGCAGACGCTGCTGTATTTATCCTTTTAAGTCACCATAAAGGCTTTAATCAAACTCTGATCTTAGATTACAAATGTAACCTGCAAGGATCTGAGGCGCTGCTTGGAGTGTAGATGGCTTGTGCAGACGTCTGTATCTCACTCTCGATGAAACAAAGGATTAGATGGGAGCTGGTGGACACAAATGGCCGTGTGGAAGTATGGCTGATGATATTAAGCATCATGAGTCAGAAGGGTGTTGAGCAAACCACCTCCAGAGCCCACGGCATTTCTCACGGCTCCACCTCACAACTTTGGATGTCACAGTGTTTTCATAAAATCTGTCATCCAGACCTGTGGTTGTGTTTTAAGATTGAAAAACCCGCCTGGCCTCCATCATTATCTTAAACCCAAAATTCCTCCTCGGTGTGTGTCTGAACACCAAAATAGGGTACGTTTTCATTTCTTTTCAATTCTCTGTCCTAGGGTTCAGCCTTTTTTTTATATTCAAGCAACACACCTTGTTTTGCACAATTTTGCATTTCCCAAATAAATAAATAAATAAATAAATAAATAAATAAATGTGTTCTAAACTCTAAATTGTTTTGGTTCTATGTGGGGTTTAAACTTACTCGTGTGAAAACGTGTGTTAGTTCTCTTCTATTACAGAAAGAAAACCTCAACGGTCACTGAAACAACGTGAAACTCACAGAAGTAATACGGTTTACATAAAATTCTAAAATCAGTGCATGAAAATCAAAATCCCATTTAAACTATGGTTCAAATTAATGTTTTAAAAACATACTAATTAAACAGGCCTAGACTATAATGATGGTGCTAGTAGAAAAAAAATTAAGTCATTTGACCACAGGAACAGGTGTGTCCCATAATTGACATCACAAGTGTCTTCAATCTTGTAATTAGTCCGTCTGCATCTTCATAGGGTGAGAAGTAGTCACAGTGCTGTTTGGTTTCAGGGTGTGTCCCACACTGAGTATGGACCACAGAAAGCAAAGGAGAGTCTCAGGAGATCAGAGGGTCAGTCATTGACCAGGGTGTTAAAGGTAAAGGCTAGAAACCCTTCTCCAGGTAGGCTGGTGTTCCTGTGTCTACTATTGCACATATTCAGAAGTTTAACATCCACGGGCCTGTAGACAACCTCTCTAGATGTGGCTGCAAGTGATGAAAAGGTTAGGAGATGACAAACACAAATGGTAAACAAAGAGCCCAGAAAAAACTCACAAGATTAGAGGTGAACTGCAAGGTCAAGGTTCATCAGTGCTAGATGCTTGAGCCAAAGTGGACTTAATGGAAGAATACCGAGTGTTGGAAGCAACTCATATTTAAAGCAAGGCTGGGATTTGTCTAAATGCATGTTAACAAGCCATACCGCCTCTGGGTGACTATGTCTATAAGACAGATGAGACAAAACTCCAGCTTTTTGGCTATAATAACAGATATGACGATAAATGACCTGCACTTGTGTAGCACCTTTCTGAGTCAGAAGGGTCCAAGGCACTTTTCACTACATGCAGTCATTCACCCATTCACACACGGATGGTGATGAGCTACATTGCAGCCACAGCTGCCCTGGGGCACACTGACAGAGGCGAGGCTGCCAAACACAGGTGCCATCAGTCCACCAGCAGGCAGGGAGGGTGGAATGTTTTGCTCTAGGACACAATGACTGACACAACTTACAGAGCTTGGGTTCAAACCAGCAACCCACTGATTACAGGGAGAACTCCTTACCCCTGAGCCACAAATCCAGAAATGGAGAAACAAACATGGAGGGGGTTTGCTGAGTGTCCAGAATCTGCTCAAACTCCAATTCAACATTAAGATTATCAAGAGACTGTGGAGAGAAATGTTCTGCTCAGAGTCAGCGAGGTCTCAGCTGTAGGACGTTGGTCCTCCAGGGGCCTAATGACCCAAAACGCTTCTATGAGCTCTGATCTAAATCCTGTTGAACATCTGGTGAAAGAACCCCGCGTGGAGGGGGCACAACACCTGTCAACAGGTGCAGAAGTCTCACTATCTATGTTTACATGCACCACATTTCCCCTATCTGATTCAAATCTTGGTTGATTGGAAATCCCAAATCTCTGTGTACGTGGACACTGACTGAAATGATCTGATCATGCCGTGAGTATACACGCACCAAGCATTCAGTCAGATTACATACGTTGAGCATGCGCAGAGTTGTCTTTCCTGGAAAACAAATTGTAAACAAACGCCATTTTGAGTTTTTGCCTTGTAAAACGCCGCTTTCAGACTTTTCCAGCGGTTGTTGATTTGGTCGATACTTCGGCGAATTCCTGCTTCCTGTATCTTTAGATGCACTTGAGTGAGTAACTCAGCATTTCTAGCCTTTCGGCCATCGAGACGTTCAATAATATTGAGCTCCCGTAGTGTTTCCAGTAAAAAAATAGTGTCGCAACAGACCACTTCTGTTTACCTCCCGCCATGTTTTCGACTTGTCCTGAGCGTCTGCAAAGGCGGAAAGACGTCACGCTGAAGCTGCACACATGCGCAGTGGGCATTATTTTACTCCAACAATCTGAATGGGTGTGTACATGGACGTCAATCGGAATGATGATCGGACAAAACCACCTCTCTCAATCGGAATGGTTTCATTCCAATCGTTCCCCGTATCGGATCAGAATATTCTGATGATTTTGATCATTCTGATTACTTGTGCCCATATAAACGTAGCTACTGAGAGTTACACAAGTCAACAAACCGTAGTAATTGGCTTCAAGTATCTTTTTTTCATCTTGGCCAGTTTAATCCATTGATTTTAAAAATAATCTGTTCATCTTTCTTTTTTAATTCAAAACAGTAAATGAAAAGAGCGATTACGTTTGTTAGCTTTAGGCATTTAGGGGGTTAACATCTTTACCAGAAGGATAGCAACGCCTGTATTTATGTCTGCAAACACACACAGATATTTCACTGGAGGTAGCTGAAGTTCTAATATTAGATTGCCGTTAACTCCTTGTTTCCTCATCAACTTCCTTGTTTAACTAATGTTTTGTGAGCTATGGTGAACACCAGACATAGTACACAGACAGGCTCTGGTGCTAATCCCCTTGTCCCATGCAGGATAAGAAGATTTAAAGAGCAAACTTTTTTTTCCCATCCAAGTTTATTTGTTGTGCAAGCATGAACCAATCGTCCTCAGTAAGGATGAGATCATTTAAAGGTATTTGTCTGTTAAGCTCTTTGCAAAGAGGAGGAAAAACCTACTTAATTGTAGTGTTTCTTTAGGTTGTCGGATCTGCCGGTAAGTCATTTTGGTCATCTTTAATAGTCCTTTAGAACTCAGCCCTTGTAAAGTTGGATGAATTAAACAAAATAGAGCTTTGAGTCAGTTGTGGACAAATGAGAGTTTTGGTAAATTCCCTCGGCTCTCTGGGACACTCTGAAAGCGGTTCCAGTTTTTCTACAGCCAGAGTCTTGGCAGCTCAGTCCTATTTGTCCCACGATGAAGCTGACACACACACACACACACACACACACACACACACACACACACACACACACACACTTAGCCTCACAAAAACCTCAACTCATCTTCAAGTTTACATTTAGAGTCTGTGATCTGATCTGTTGGATGTTGTATTTGTTTTCTCTTATTTTCAGTTGATCTTTTGGACGACACCGCTTTGAGAAACCACCAGAAGGGCTGAAGAACTCAGCCAGGCTCTTTATCAGAAACATAACAGCAGTGGAAGTGTCACTTCTATGTTCCCACATCATTATTTTATTTGACTAAAATATTAAATGTGGCATCAACAACAACCTGACAAATGAAAGAGAAGCTTCCTGTCTGTGATCGCGAAGCCACACGCTCTTTTTCCTAAATTAATTTCTGCTGTCTGATGTCATTTGTACATCTGTGTAAATATGAGTTGCCCAACAATCGCCAAGTTGAAATGTTAGAGAATGTCGCACAAAAGCAGCTTTTTCCAGTTTAAGACTCAGAAATAGTTGCTGCCATTTGGAACTGACCTTTTTTCCCTTGTCTATTTAAAATATTATGGGATACATTACGAATGTTGCTTTTAAATTTCAAAGATTTCTTCATTTGAACTGAAAAATTGCTGTTTACACAATGCAAATGATAAAATTTCAGGCTACTTTTCCCCCCAAGGCAATTCAGTTTTATATTATATTATATTATAAGTTAATTTGACGTTAAAAGTGTTTTTCTTTTCAGCTATGGAACTGCAAATGGACAAGATACAAGAAAAACCTCTGGAACTTGCTCTTAGAAACCTTTTAAAAGACTTTGGATTCAAACATAGATCCTTTATTTTGTTTCATGGCTTTTTCTTCACAGCATAAATCAGTGACACAGAAAATTGAATTTGTGGTGGAACGACAACAGAACCCCGAAGTGGCTTTTGAAGCCTGAGGTTGGAGCCACTAATGTTTCTTTAGGCACGACTGGGCCTGCTCACACACGTGCGCTCTAGACACGTGTGTGCAACGTGGATTTGAAATTCAGCGTGTGGATTCAGTCACATCTGAAGTTGTAATCTTTTGTTTAATGTAAACAACAAGCCTCACTGCTGTGTCATAACAGGAAAACTGCTCTAGCTTCTACAGCATCAGTGCCTGTATTAAAATCAGCTTGACCGCCCCAGCAGCACGCTGCACTACGGTTTCTAACATGATGTGTGGGCTGAGGCCGTGATACGTGGTTTGCAGCAGAGATGTGTGGTGTGGTGAAATATGCCTCCGTTTCGGTGACAGATTGTAAGGCTTTCTCTCTGCTCATTACGCTCCCATTCCCCCGATAAATCATCTTAACCAGTAAATTGTTTCACTGTGACACTAGGGAGGGCGGCGACGCAAACTTTGATGGTATCTAAAGTGAACTGATTCCAACTGAGAATTCTTTAAAGAGACACAAAGGGTTTCAAAAGACGTGTTTAAAAAATGAGCTGAACTTTAAATCTCATAAACAACATTTAAAAACAACATATAATATAAAATAAAACCCATTTTTAGTAGAAGATTTATAAAACTCCTCATTAGAAGATGTCCCAGAAGGCTTCCATACCTTAGCCTCTTTCACAAAACTGTTTGGTCATAGAGATCTTTAGGCTGCAATGGATATTCATGAATCACCATCTGTGCCTGTTATTTCCTGTGAGGACGTACGGCGTGAAGAACGTCTCCCTTGTAACACTCATTTGAAAACATGGTGCATAAATCTAGCTGCATTCATAAGTAGACCTTTAGTAGTTTGTTTCACACGGCACATGACATTTTCACAGCATGAGAGACCCACGCGTGGCGATTACACATCATAACAGCGTGTGGTGTGCAGCCAAACGGCAAAAGTAACAAACTACACACGAACCAGTTTCACTCACAGACATTCCAAGGTCCAAGGTTCCTCATGAGATTAAATGGGACTTCACTGTAAACAAACACGGCGGACAACGAGGAGGCACTGGCAGTAGATTGAGGACTACTTGTGATTGACTACATGTCATATTCAACATGCAGCACACTCATTTGTCCTCAGGGCAACACCATACACGCTGTGACATTAGGGCAAGGCAAGGCTACATGTTGAATGGGTGACGGGCTTCCGAGCAGACCTCAGCGCTCTTCACACGGGAATATCTGATAAGATCAGAGCCATTCTGGTGCCTTTAAGATTGTCGGAAGAAAAGAATTACATCAAAAATCTGCAAGATTATCTTGCTGTGTGAACTGACCTAGATCGACTTGGATGCACATGTAGACACACTGAGTGTTGCCACTTTAGTAACTTTGTCAGTATAACTAATTTCAGACTCCTCTGTGATTCTTTTCCAGGATAGCATCTAGAAACTAGCACCTTTTTCTGCCCGCTGGTCCCAAAGCGCTCACAGGGGACCCGGCCCTTTTTTCAGCAGTCCCTCTCTCACCTGCAGTCAGAGCAGGAATTAGTCGTCTTTCTGTGTCCAGACTGCAACACAATGCAGCATGCTTGAAGCTACAGCTGTGACATGAAAACAAACAAGAATGAACACAAGAAGAATCTCTGGGAAATCTTTCTATTTTCTATTTGAATATTTGACTCACTTTTTGCCACTCCCATAGTTTATTCACTTTTCTACAGCATCCATTATTATTATTACACACGCATGACCAATAATGTTTATTAGGTGATGACAACCACCACTTTCTCCTTAATGAGGAACAAATCCCAGACTGGTAATAAGGTTCAGGCTCTGGTTGGGCTGCTGGTGATCATCGGGTGTAGATGATCAGCTTTGACCATGGTCATCTGATCCAGCATTAGAGGCATGCAACCTTTTATTAATGTGTCCAAAAAAAAAAACTTGAGATGCTTCTATAAAAGTAGAGGACCTCAATGGTTTTCTTTTGGTTTGAAGAATTTCCTCATGAGGTTCACCAAATTTGGTTTGCTTCTGAAAACAAAGACCTATTTGTAACAAACTATTTTGCTTGTTTTTGGTTTTGGTCGTGGATCCAAAAAGCAGGTTTGCATCAATCATGTGCCTTTCCTAAGTTCTCAATTGTTATTTCTCTGTTAAAGGAAGATTAAACTGTAAATCAGAACTAAGTTGTCAGAAAAAGAAGAACCAGACAAGCGTGCTTACATACTGTGAAAAAGCAGCCACTGGGTTGAAAAAGCTCCAGTTAGGAAGTCAGAAATGTAGCTGTGTTTGCTGAAGTTTCAACAGAATAAAATATAAAACTATTCACTCACAGAAGAAAAAACTAAGCAAAAATGCAGAACTAACAGCTGCAGCAGATTACTGAATTGTGTAAGGAGTTTCTTGTTACTGGCTTAAAGTTTTTACAATTTTACAATAAATCTTTGTTTTAGGCATGTATTAAAAAAAGACTTGGCTTGTGACTTTTTGGATAGAAGGCTTCAAATCAGCAGCAAACCTCATCAGACAATTAAACAGACAAAAAGAAGAGGAAGGAAACAGAAGTGAGCTTTATGTAGACTACAGATAATCTGTGATTCCTTAAGTCTTGATGTTCCAAGGAGACGAAAATCTCATCTTCACTTTTAGACTGGGTCACGATGGACCAACCAAGAACCTAAAATTGCACATTTACATACATGTTGTGTCTTTGTGTGTTTTGTGTTCTTGTGGTAGCTGCCTTAGGACAATGGATTAAATTTAGCTATTGAGCTAAGTCAGGCATATTTACATTGATGCTTGTTGCTGACTTGTTGATGAAAATGCAGTCTCAGTTCAAATAAAACCCAACCAACCAACCAACCAACCAGCCAGCCACCCAACCAACCAACCAACCAAACAGCCAGCCAGCCAGCCAGCCAACCAACCAACCAACCAACCAGCCAGCCAGCCAGCCAGCCAACCAACCAGCCAACCAGCCAGAGAATGTTCAAAAATAGAACTCAATAGAAATTTTATCAATGAATAATTTATGATTTGACTTAGTATCATGGGACCAGATGCCTCTTAGTTTTGGTAGAAATCCTGTTTGTTTTAAAGGGACACTAGTCAGTTTTGGCTTGTTTTTAGCACCCCCTAGTGCTCGTTGGTGAAACTGAAAGTAAAACTTATCTTTCCTCGCTGTGCGTTCGTCTTTTTATCACCTTAATCTAACTGCTGAAATGTCTCCTCAGCCTTCATTAGTTTCTACGGGAGTTATGTATCACTAAATTAAACAAATCAGCTGTGTTCATGATCTAAAACATGCAGGAAACATGCTGGAACCAGACTGCAGATCCAGGTAGATCAAGCTCAAATTTTTGTAAGTCCCAACAGACCCGACCGGCAACTGTGAAGTTGCAAGTGGAATATTCTGGCCACAGGGGGCGACATGGGCTGGGTGGTCTTTCATTAACCCTGTAAAGGGTCATTTTAGCACATACTGGCTCAAGAACATGATTTAAAAATATTAAAAAGTTGCAAAGTGTCCCTTTAAACTGGTACCTATCTGTGTGGAAGACATTATGGGATAATTGAACGATGGATCACTCAACAATTCTGTAAAACACTTAATATCAAGTGAGCCATGGATATGCCGAGCTTTTAAAGTAATTCAGTCTAACAGAGTCCATATGTTCCACCCCTTGACTGGTTCTGGTTCTGGTGGCATTAGAAGATGAGGGTGCTGTGGTTGACTTCTCTCTATTTCTTTGGCTCAGACGCATTGAGACCAATCAGCTTCTCTCCAAGACTCTAATGTGCCTATTAGATCATCACAGACAACGCGTTTGATTTCCGCGATGCTCTCATCTCGTCTGTGCTCTTCATCGGTTTCTTCCTATTATCCTTCTGGCTCTGATTCTGAACGGGCTTTGTGCTCATCTTTGCCTTGGTTGTTGTTAAAATGTATGTTTGCAACACTCAAAAAAGGCCAGCTTTTTCCAGCACCCACAGCGATGCTTGCCAGCACCCAGAAAGCCACTAGGAAATAACTGGACTTGCATCAACATCTCTTTTCTGACCTTCCTTACTGCTGTAAATCTAAAAATGCACAGGGGTTTTCTTCTTCTACATCGTTAGCCTCGTTTGAGAGTAAACGTCTAATCCTGGGAATGCAAAATTTGATCTATAAATTTATTAAATGTCATTCCCCCCCTTATTTCTATTAGGACGTTGTTTCCTGGCTTAACAGAAAGTCAACCCCTTTACTTTATTACATCTCATTTTCACTCTTCTTTTCTTTCCATCTTTCTGTCCTTCTCTAATCCCTTTCCTCTCCACCCAACTAGCACTGACAGGCCGCCGTTTAAAGATGAAAGTTTGGGTATATGCTCTCATCGTGTGGAACGTATGATATAACGAAATGGAACAGAGCAGTATGGAAGGAAAGACAACTCACACACTGAAGTTGATTGATTTGCGTAAACACCAAAGCTGCCATTAAATGCTCATGCAAACCATTGGCCCTGATTATGGGATGGTCCTGGTGTTTGAAAAAAAAAATTCTCAGTTATAGACTGATTATGTTTCTTTAAACGTATTCAAATAATCACACTGGTTATTAACATTTCTGTTTCATCATTAATCTTATGAGATTTGTGGGTCATTGACAAAAAAAGACTAACACATTAAAAAGACATCTTCATACATGTTTTACACAGGCGTGTGCTGTTTGGCACAAAACATCTTGAGGTATTTTAAACCACAAGGTGTGGTGATGTGATATTTTTGCTTTTAAATCTTTGTTCCATGCAGAGCGGAGAACCTTGTCCACCTGAGGGAAATATTTGTCTCTTGAGCACAAAGCCCTGATTATTGCTCCATCCTGCCATCAGCTAAGAACAAGACATGATCTAGGTTTAGACGACAGGACTTTTAAATTGTCGGATGATTTGTAAAACATTAGAGATCCCACAAGCGGCGATAATAAATCACTTATATACCAGGTTTGGTCCTACATATGTGCTGTGCAGCAACACTGCTAAAACTACACACAAACTGTTTTTCACGCACGCAAATTCCTCAGTCAGACGGGAAATCTTGCGAGATTAAATGTGACTTTGTGGTAAAGCACTGCTTCTGTCATCCTGCTTTCTGATTGGGTACGTGTCAATTTCAACAGGCAACACATACATATGATTGGAGCAGTCTCAACCTCCTTCAGAGTTGACAAGGGCACTCTTAACACACCACACATGGTAGGATTATCTGATAAGATTGTCTATAGAGTCATTACAATAATCAGGGGTATCCTAAAGATTGTCAGATCGGGGGGATCAGGTCAAAAATCGGCACACTTATCTTACAGTGTGAACTGGGCCTTAAGGAAGAGACTCCCCTGCAAACAGTCAATGTTGCACGGATGTGCAGATCATGTCTATATTGAGTCTGTTAGTCTAGACCGTGTTTGTAGGGTGTCCTAACTAGGTCTGGTTGAGAATCAGTGCCTCAGACTTGTAGGAGCTGACTGGGTGCGTTACTCTCAGCTACTAACCACCCCAGTTCATGCTGGGTATTATAGCTCAAAAGCATCATCAACAAAAGCAGAGTTGAGACTCTGAGGGTTTCAAACTCCTCAGGAGAATTGCAAAAGCAAGGAGGGGAAGAAGAAGAACCATGGAAATCAGCTTACCTCTCTTGGAGAAGAGAATTGGGCACCTTCTTGGAGACATTGGTCAAACCTTGGCTTCTGGAGCTAGGTGGA
Source organism: Aphyosemion australe (assembly GCA_006937985.1). Classification (NCBI taxonomy): domain Eukaryota; kingdom Metazoa; phylum Chordata; class Actinopteri; order Cyprinodontiformes; family Nothobranchiidae; genus Aphyosemion; species Aphyosemion australe. The sequence goes on along the minus strand of SSNS01000403.1, from coordinate 284,491 downwards.
ACTCAAACCAAATAGTCTTCATGAATCAGCTCCATGCCTCTGGCTGTTTTGTGTTTTGTATTTTAACCTTCTCCTTTGGTTTTCTCCCTTCCTGAATGAGTGTGAGGAGAGCACCTTCAGCAGCTGGCTCCACTCCCACTAACTGCCTCCACTTTGAGTGTACCAGCTGTCCCAACTTCCAATCAGCCCTGACACTGCTTTAAAAGCTCAGCCACTCGTCAGATTCTGGGAGCAGCAGGACAGAGAGGAGCTCTGTTCTGTTGTCTCCCCAGCGGTGTTTATTTTCTGTATTTTGAGTGATTTTACCAGCGGAGTCTCTTGTTAAGGGTTAAGCAAACATTTGAGTATTCATTCTGATAACTGTTTGAGATGTGATTCTGGACAACTATTCATTTGTGTGACAGTTCTGTGATGTCTTTTGTGTGAGTCTGCTGGAGACAGGCTAAGACAATCACCACAGCTAAGGGTTCGGTTTGCTGTTTGGTTATGGGACCTTTGTTAATTGTGTTATTTTGAGTTCTGTAATTAAACTTTGTTATATTTGATTTTAACATCTGAACATGCCTCCTTTTTTTTGTTACCCCTGGCCACCTAGACTGCGTGGGGTGTAACACATGACCACAAGAGTCAAGGTCAAAGGGCTTGGAAACCATGTGGTAGGTGAGGTCAAATTCTGACCAGAAGATGCATCAAGTTGAATTCTGACGTTTGGTACATAATCTAGATGCTTTTGTCATTTCATCAAAAGTCATTTTCCCATTCAGTTTTTATTTTTTTGCGGCCCACTGACTTAATCACCAGAGCTCCAGACATAAACAAACCTTCATACTGGTTGATCAACCTTACCACATTAAGAGACTTTGAGCATGCACCACGTATAAAGAAAGAATAAATACTGGATAATATTAGTGTCTTTTATTACTTTGTTTTCTGTTTTTTTGCTTATCTTGGCTTTTCTCCCGTGGAACAGAAAAACCTATTAAAGTTCTCCCGCCAGTCAGCTCTCTGCTTCATACAGGTTACATCTGTCGCTGAGCTGCTAGCAAAATAAACCGAGCCCCAAAGTAAAAGCTGGAGGACAGAGAGTCGGTTTGTTCTGGTCTGGCCCGTTTTGATGAGTGAAACAGACAGAGAACTGGCAGTACGACACTGAGGCTGTCTGAAGCAAGAAAACATTACATCATCACGGGCAGAAAGGTCGCTCAAGATGTGCACTTAGAGACAAACAGTAAAGGTGGACGTTGCACGGATGCTTTTATTTACGTTACTATTCTTTTATCCCACAAAATGAATGACTAATTGTGTGAAAGTTGGTGTAGACTTTATTTTTCATGTTTTTTGGCCTTAATGCTCAAAAATCATTAGTACACAAATCAATTATTATTCTATTTAAAATGCAGAGTCTGAGAACAGCAAACACGGTTCTGCTACTCAGAGTTTGTTGTTTTCTGTTTGTGACGTGTTTGCAGATTAGCCTAGGCGTGTGTTGGTATTAAAATCTGATAATTTTTTAATTACAACCAAATATTAAAAATAAATGAATGTAGTCTAATCATTTTTTTACATTCTCAAAATCATCTGCTTAGAATTGCAGATTTTTGCATGACTAGTTTAATCAATGATTAGCCAGTCTGAAACTCATTTTTCTTGTGTGTTTATGTTAATGCCCCATTGCCATGCAGAAATAAAATAAGTTTAAAAAATATATTATTCATAGTGCTTTGAGACTGTCAGGCTCCTCACCTTGGCTCAACGGGTGAGCGGTGAGTAGAGCTGTGGCGTGTGACGAGACCCAAACGCGGAAGTGCTAGCATTGGGAGACGTCTAACACGCAGTTAATCTAGGAACACCAGCACGAACCTCAAAGGGAAACAAGGACATGGCGATGTTCCATAAAGTAAAAGAATAGGCTTACTGTTCTGGTGCAGCTGGATGAGATGAGCCTGGAAGCTCTGAATTGTCCGGCATGAATCTGGAGCTGCAACGACACGAACGGTTGAAAGCTGCAGCCGTCTGGCATGACTGAATGAGCAGCGACGGGAGCTAAAGAATGAAGCGAGCGTGTAAGCGCCAGGCGCTCAGCGTGTGTTAGTGAGCCAACACGCTGGAAAAGTAAAAGCTGAGACGAGAAGTTAAAAACGCTACTGAGCAAGGCGCCGTCCAATCTGACATGAAATGAGAACGCCAAGGCCATGGACAGAAACTGATGACTGAGTCATGATTGTTGTGGTGAACTTCCTGAGCGTGATGATGTGGAGGCGAATTACGGTGTGGGGAATGCTGGGAAGTGGAATCCTACGTATGGGTTGGTGTAAAGTGGATGGCTGGAAAGCTGGAATCGTGACAGAGATAAATCAACCATAATCCACATCGGGGCAGTTTAAAACTCAACACTGGTCCACAAAACCAGGATTGGTGCATTTCTGTTAAAAACAGACATTTTTATTTTTATTACGACAGCTCAGAAACTATCACACATTACTATCGTATTGATAATGTTCATAGCTAGGACATTTTTTTTAATTTAAAGCACAGAAAAGAAAAATGAAAGAACCAAGTGTGCTTATCTGTGCACTTCTTAAAATCAACTTTTGTCAAAACAAATGATAAAAACCTCAAAAGTAAAAGCAAACCACAAATAAATCAAGATGAATTTAATGATGACACCTCAGCAGAGCTCACCAACCCATAACAAGCATGTTTTAGTTGTTTCCCTGCTCCAGCACACCTGATTCATTGGTTGAACCACCGCAGGTCAGAAGCCTGCTAATCCACTGCAGACTCAAATCAAGTGTGCTGGAGCATAAACGGTTAACTTGAGGGCCAGGGTTCCAGAGCACTGTACTGGTCCCGGTCGGGTCATACCACAGACTTTGAAAAAAATGGGACCCAATGCCTCCCTGCTTGACACTCAGCATTAAGGGGTTGGATTGGGGGGTTAAACCGCCAAATGGTTCCTGAGCGCAGCCACAGCTGCAGCTCACCGCTCCCCTAGGGGATGGGTCAAATGCGAACAAATGTCACACACACCAGTGTGTGACAACTAGTGGGACTTTAACTTAACTTTAACTGCACTGGAGAAAAAGTACTCATAGAGCAGAAAATGTATTTTTGTCTTTCTCTTATTTGTAGAGCTTGACATGTTGGCACTAGCTGGGCTACTAGCCTCAGTAGTAAATCTGCAGCAGGCTAACTCTCATATACTATTGTTAACATTTGTTTTCAAAACACTTTTTAAAAAAAACGATTGTCTAGTTTTTTGCGTCCTGAAACCGAAGAAAACTTCAGGGGGTTTCCCTCCTTCAGCCATCATAAACAGCAGACTGAAGTAGAGCGGGTTGTCCAGCAATCGGAAGGTGATCCTGCAGGATCACTCCCGGCAGAGAATTCTGTTGTTGTGTCCCTGGGCAAGACACTTTACCCACCTTGCCTGCTGGTGGGGGTTAGAGGGACCAGTGGTGCCTGTGTTCAAAGCCTCGCCTCTGTCAGTGTACCCCAGGGCAGCTGTGGCCACATCGTAGCTCATCACCACCAGCATGTGAATGGATGAATGATACACTGTAGTGTAAAGCGCTTTGGAGTCCTGTGAATCTGAAATGCGCTATACAAGTGTGGGTCATTTATCATTTACTTTAAGAACGCTGTAATCCACCCGCTTCTTAAAAAACCCAATCTTGATCCATCTCTCCATAGCAGCTTCAGACCCATCTCTATACTTCCGTTCATCTCCAAGATCTTGGGAAAAGTTTGTGGCTAAACAACTCCCAGCTGCTCTTGATGAACATAACATCTATGATAGTTTCCAGTCAGGTTTCCGTAGAGCTCATTCTACTGAAACAGCTCTTCTCACGGTCTCTAATGACCTTCTGACTCACAGTGATGCAGGGGACTGTTCTGCTCTGGTTCTGCTGGACCTGACTGCAGCCTTTGACACTGTTGACCATCACTGGGTAGGCCTATCAGGAACTGCTCTGGAGTGGTTATCCTCTTTTCTGCCCGCGCGTTCCTCCTCTGTGGATGTCTCCAAGTATTGGTCCTCCACCACCTCGCCCATGGTGTCCCATAAGGTTCTGTGCTGGGGCTTCTACTGTTCCTCCTTTATCTGCTTTCTCTCTAGCACATCCTGAGCTCTTCTAAAGAAATCTCCTACCATCTTTATGCAGATGACATTCAACATCCTTCAAGCCCCATGAGATGTCTAAGCTGCAGCTGTTGCACAGCTGCTTAGACTCTATTAAAACCTGGGTGGCTGGGAACTTTCTACAGCTGAATGAAGACTGAGATCCTCATCTGTGCCCCAGACCCGCTGGTTCCCAAAATCAGAGACTCTCTTGGTCAGCTTGTTTCTCACACCAAACCCTCTGTCAGGAATCTTGGTGTGACCTTTGACCCAGCTCTCACTCTGGATTCCCATGACAGTTCTCTGGTTCGCTCTTCCTTCTTCCATCTCAGGAACATTGCTAAGCTGAGTCCCATTCTGTCCTGCTCTGAACTTGAGATTGTTCTCCACACCTTCATCTCCTCACGCTTAGACTACTGCAACTGGCTTTTCACTTGTCTGAGCAGAACCTCCCTGAACCGTCTACAGGTGGTTCAGAATACCTGTGCTCGGCTTCTTTTCATGCTGCTGTTTCTACAAATTCTGCCTTTCCTGGGATCCTGTATCACCTTTTCATATATGTTTTTGTCTTCTTTCTCAGTTTTTATTTACATTTTTTTCCATTTTTCCCATTTTTTATGACATTAATTTTCAATCATCATATTTTTAAAATCTTTTTTTGTTCTTGTGAAACGCCTCATGATTTTTATCTCAAGAGGCACTATATAAAAAATTGTTTCTTCATCAAAACGAACCCACTGGGAAAACTCTGCACTTTATCTGGCATGTAGTTAGAGTCAGTTTAAAGTGCAGGACTTTTAAAATCTTGAAACTGGTCAATAGCGTGAATATTATCAACTGATCATGTTTGGCTGCATGAATAGAAACTAATGTGGAAGGCACTTGCTGAAATTGTATCAAAACCATTGGCTACCACCTAAAAACACCCAATTATCCACTTCATCTTGTTCACGGTCACTTAAGTTGAAGTCTGTTCCAGCTGTAATCAACAGAAGAGGGGGTTACGCCCGAAACACAGCGCCAGTCCATTACAGCACCTATGGTTCATTTAAAATGACATGAAATGAAAATTGAAAGGACTGCAAAAGTAGAGAGAGAAACTGAAAGAAAACACTATAATTTCATTGTAGAAAAACATTGAATTCTCTCCCAAACACAAAGTGAAAATTATAATTTATTCACACGTTGTCTCTGCCCCATTTACTCAAACTAACTTCTTTTTAGGTTTGCTTTCTTATATCTGACTTTCCTGTCATTTGTATGTCATCTGCTTCAGAACAAGAACGTTACTGGAATGGGGAATGCCCAGCTCTCCAAACATAAAGAATATCTGACCTTTCCCACGAATGAAACATGGATTTGCTGCATGCTTCACATGCAGAAACAGAACAGTTTACTAATGACTTTCATGTGTTTTTGAAATAATTCTAATCAAATGTGCTTCCACAGCTGAAGCAGGTTTTGGTCATTAGTGGAAGGTTGAAAGCTTGCACAAATGTGTGGTCTTCATTTAGAACAAGGACCCTCCTTTAGAGCTGGAATTCACCGTGGTAATATTTAACCCAAATACATCATATTTGACTGGGGTTTGAGGGTTTCTGCATGGTAACACATGCAGCCACAGTAGCTCCAGACCTCTTTGATGTTAAGTCATGGTCGCGTGTCTGCAGGCTGAGCAGATTGCTACTTGTTGCTGCTTGTGAGTCACTAAATATTTGATGATGTTCTGGTCAAACTTAATCCATGGTAGGACAGGAGTGGGCATGTCTGGCAGTCGCAGAAAGAAAATGCTTCTGAATCCCACATTTTGTTTGAGCAAACAGGAATATTTGTGATAGATTTTTACAGTTGCAAGTCCTTTCGGATGGTGCAGCAACAACACACAGATCACGATTTTAAAGGTCTAGAAATTTTGCATTGATGTTACAGCTGACCACACGAACACACACACACACACACACACGCGTGCGCGCGTGCACACACACAAGTGGCCCATTCATCTGGGTGTGTGGAGTCTGGAAAATCCCCTGTCACAGCCAAACACACACACACACACACACACACACACACACACACACACACACACACACACACACACACACACACACACACACACACACACACACACACACACACACACACACACACACACACACACACACACACACACACACACACACACACACACAGTAAAGGCAGGAACATTGTATGAGACACATAAACAGTGCACTAGCTGAACACATCTGTCACATTTCATTCACTCTGAGACATCTGCGGCATCAATAAATCTGCAGTTTCTTTTGTCTTGACGTGAAGTTTCATATAATATTACAGGCCTGTATTTTTTGTGCCATCCAAACAACCAAGGCCTGTGATTGCTTGGATAATTGTCATGGTGTATGGTTTTATATTTATGGGTGAATTTGTGTCAGTCATGGGTGTGGTAAAGTTGAGCACTTTGCAAAATCTGTCTGAGGAAAAATGTTGGTCTCTTTCAAAAGACCAATTTTATTTACTAGAATCTGGAAGTATGAAGGTGCAAATCATTCACTGACGAGAGACCTAAAAAGGTTTGTTTTCATAGCTCCCCCATGATATACAGCTCTTGGTGTTTTCTTTTCAGCGGCTGAGGAAGAACTCAGTTGCCTTGATGGAAATCTGCTGCTAAAACTTTGGATTTGTTGACATTTTTTCAGGAAACTGCAACAACTTCAGGGCTTGAACAGAAGGAACCTGATAAGAAATAGCTTTGTACGTTTGTCTTTATAATTATGTATTTGGCAGAAGTTTTGCTCCAACGCAACTTACAGACGTGGACAAAATAGTTGGTTCCCTTCGGTCAATGAAAGAAAAACCCACAATGGTCACAGAAATAACTTGAGTCTGACAAAAGTAATAATAAATAAAAATTCTATGAAATTTTTCCAATGAAAGTCAGATGTTGCTTTTTAACCAGGCTTCAACGGAATTATTAGAAAAAATAAACTCATGGAACAGGCCTGGACAAAGATGATGGTACCCCTAACTTAATATTTTGTTGCGCAACCTTTGAGGCAATCACTGCAATCAGACGATTCCTGTAACTGTCAGTGAGACTTCTGCACCTCTCAGCAGGTATTTTGGCCCACTCCTCATGAGCAAACTGCGCCAGTTGTCTCAGGTTTGAAGGGCGTCTTTTCCAGACGACGTGTTTCAGCTCCTTCCAAAGATGCTCAATAGGATTGAGGTCAGGGCTCATAGAAGGCCACTTTAGAACAGTCCAATGTTTTCCTCTTGGGTGTGTTTAGCTGTGTGTTTTGGGTCGTTGTCCTGCTGCTAGACCCATGACCTGCGACTGAGACCAAGCTTTCTGACACTGGCCAGCACATTTCTCTCTAGAATCCCTTGATAGTCTTGAGGTTTCATTGAACCCTGCACAGATTCAAGACACCCT